>JAOXYA010142880.1:0-10070 GCA_028565675.1 Sorex palustris | reverse complement strand
CATCCCTTTCCCGCCTCTATGACAGACACTTTTCTTCTCTCTCTCTCTCTCTCTCTCTCTCTCTCTGCGAAAGGATTTTAAAAGTAAAATAATTGTCTTATGTTTTTTGTTTCATTTTTATATTTTATTTTGTGTGCCATACCCAAAAGTGCTCAGGGCAGCAGAATTAAACCCTGGATTTAAAACTATCAGATTGGAGATAATTGGATGGGAGCTAAGTTCTCAATGACCTACTTTAATAACATCATAATGATCATTTCTTGAACCTGAGGGATAACTGGCTATTAATTACTTTACATGTTATGAATTTGCTTAATCCTAACCATCTGCTTAGGAAAGTAGAATAATCATCTACCCTTAACAGATGGGGTGTGCGGTTGTGTGGTTCACTTGTCCAGTGAACACTTGGAAGAGAAGGGGCATGGATTCAGACCAGGCAGGTGGTGGGCTGTGCATTTTCTGCACTGCTGGACTGTAATCTGCTCCCGGAACACACCAAGCGCATCCACCCCGAATGGTTTTGCACTTGCTATCCACACTGCCCGGGATGTGTTTGTTCCAGTTATTTTCAGTTGCTGCAGTACCACCTCACCTGAGATCCCTTTTCTCTTAAGAGACATCCTAGGACTGGAGAGAAAGAGAGCTTGGTGGGCAGAGTGCACGTTTTCCATGCAGGAAGCTTGGGTTAAGTCTTATGCATGGTCCCTCAAAAACTGCTGGGAATGACTCCTGAGCGCCACACTGAGCACTGTAAGGTGTGACCCCCCCACCTCAAATAAATGAAAATGTCCCTCCTCTCATTCCTCTTGCTCCTTACAAAATTAATGCATACATTATTTTTCTTGTTCAGTCCAACACCGCCTGGCTTTATATCCTTGTCTGTCTCTCCTTTTGGGAGAAGAGTTCCAGTACCAGTGCTGTTGGTCCAGTAGATTTCATTGTTGTGGCCCAAACAGTGAAATCTTCATCAGCAGTGCCCGTGAACAGTGCCAGATGGAATTCACAGTCTTGCAGGATTGGCGTCTTTGTTGCTGAGCACCCTCTCTGTGGGTTTTGGGAGATTACTTTCCTCATAATAAAGTCATATAAAGACCTGGTGTATAATGTTGGGGCATAGCGCCTGTGCCAGAAAGCCCTGTGGTTGTCTGCCTCAAGGACTTGGGTTGGAAGGACCACTGGGAGCCTCTTACTTCTGGGAACCTCCATGAGAAGATTTTGTAAATCCGTTTAATAGCTGACCTATCATATTTTTTATTTAATAAACATTTTTAAAAAACAAATTTCATTTTAGGCACCATGGCTTACAATACTGTTAATGGTAGAATTACTGCTGGGTTCTGCATTAAGTCTTAGCGTTTCTGGGGCTGTGGCCATGCTCCAAACTTAACTGATTTTGCTTCAGGTCTTTTGCTTCAGCTGTATGTTATTATCAACCCTCCACAATATTGAGGCTAACAGTATCTTCAAAGATGACACTCCACTGACCAACCACGTGAAAACAGACATAAACAAATGGAGCTATCTTAAACTAAGAAGCTTCTGTACCACAAAAGATAGAGTGACTAAAATACAAAAACAATCTACAGAATGGGAAAGGATATTCACCCAATATCCATCGTACAGGGGTTGATACCAAGGATATATAAGGCTGGTTGAACTCTGCAAGAAGAAACCATTCAACTCCATCAGAAAATGGGGGTGATGAATCAAATAGAATCTTTCTCAAGGAAGAAATGTCAAAAAGGCACATGAAAAAAATGCTCTCTTTCACTAATCATCAGGGAGATGCAGATCAAAACAACTATGAGATACCACCTCTCACCACAGAGACTGGCACACATCCAAAAGAACAAAAGCAACCAGGTGTTGGAGCGGATGTGGGGAGAAAGGGACCCTCCTACACAGGTGGGAATGCAAACTGGTTCAGCCTTCTGGAAAACAGTATGGACCTTTCTCAAAAAATTAGAAACTGAGGTCCCATTTGATCCAGCAATACCACTCCTGGTAATATATCCCAGAGATGCAAAAGAGTACAGTCGAAGTGACATCTGCATTTGTTTGTTCATTGCTGCACTGTTTACAATAGCCATAATCTGGAAAAAACGCGAGTGCCTGAGAACAGATGACTGGTTAAAGAAACTTTGGTGCATCTACACATGGAATACTATGCATCTGTTTGAAAAGATGAAGTCATGAAAATTACATACAAGTAATTCTACGTGGAAAGTATCATGCTAAGTAAAATGAGTCAGAAAGAGAAGGACAGATATAGAAGATTTCATTCATCTGTGGAATATAAGTAACAGAATAGTAGACTAACACCCAAGAATAGTTGAGAAAAGTACCAGGAGTTTCACTCCATGGCTTGGAGGCCAGCCGCACATGCTGGGGAAAATGGCAGCTCAGATAGAGAAGGGAACACCAAGTAAAGGGTGTTGGGAGGATCCGCCCAGTATGGGAGATGCATGGTGAAAGTAGACTACAGACTGAACATGATTGCCACTCAGTACCTCTATTGAAAACCACAATACCCAAAAGGAGAGAGAGAACAAAAGGGAATACCCTGCCACAGAGGCGGGGTAGGATGTGGGGGAATGGGTGTAGTGGTGGGAGTGCTACTGAGTTCATTGGTGGTGGAGAATGGGCACTGGTGGTGGGATGAGCACTCGATCATTGTGTAACTGAAACCCAAGCACAAAAATTTGTGAGTCTACAACTGTACCTCATGGTGTTTCACTAATAAAAATTAAAAAATAAATAAAATCTACCACCTTTTGCTTCAGGTTTTATGTCTAGTTGTATCTGATGGCTATTAACTCATAAATAACAAAGAGCTATGATTTAATACAAATATGTGCCCACAATCCTGATTATAGCATTTCCAAACATTACGTTACAGACATGTGCTCCAACTTAGCACTGAACAAGGGAAGTTGAGAGCAAAGAGAGTGGCTAGGTCTAACATTGTGATTCGAAACCAAGTCGAAAATCTTTTTGTTTGTTTGCTTGGGGCCACACCCAGTGATGCTGATAGGTTGGCTCCAGGCTCAGCACTCAGCAGTTACTCCTGGTCGTGAACAGGGAAATATATGGGATGTCAGGAATTGTAACCAGGTCGGCTGCAGGCAAAGCAAATTCCCTACCTGCTGTACTATCTCTCTGCCCTCCTCCCCCAAACTAACATTTTGACTCTGCATCATTAAGTGCACTCTTTTCTTCTCAATGCTCTCACATAGCCCCTCTGCCTCCAGTGGAGGCTTACACATCCTCTTTTTTGTTGCTCTTAATGTAGGAGTGATAGCATAGTGGTAGGGCATCTGCTTTGTGCGCAGCCAGCCCGGCCGAGCCGGGTTCGATTCCTCTACCCTTCTCAGAGAGCCTGGCAAGCTACCAAGAGTATTCAATATGCCAAACACAGCAACAAGAAGTCTCACAATGGAGATGTTTCTGGACCCACTGAGCAAATCGATGAACAACGGGAGGACAGGACAGACAGGAAAGACAATGTAGGAGTCCTGCTATTTATTCAGCCACTGATTAGGCTGATTGAATTGGGCATGAACTCCACATTACTTTTTTTTTTCTTTTTGGGTCACACCCGGCGATGCACAGGAATTACTCCTGGTTCATGCACTCAGGAATTACTCCTGGCAGTGCTCAGGGGACCATATGGGATGCTGGGAATCGAGTCTAGGTCGGCTGCATGCAAGGCAAATGCCCTACCCACTGTGCTATTGCTCCAGCCCCTCCACCTTACTTTTTTTTCATTTTTTATAATTTTATTTATTGAATCACTGTCAGTGATTGCAGTTACAAAGCTTTCAGGTTTAAGTCTTGCTCATACAACGAAACACCTGTACCTTCACCAGTACCCATTCTCCAACAATAAAAACCCCAGTCTACCCCCATCCTACACCCTCCCCTTACCTGTGGGGTGATTTCCACATTATACTCTCTCTACTTTGATTACATTCAATATTTTGACACCAGACCCACCATTATTATTTGGGATTATACCCCAATACTCGGATATGCCAAAAAGGCAACAGTAGACAACTTGCTTTCTATTGCTGGTTATGAATAACATATGTCTCGCAGCTGCAGTAGTAGCCATGCAATTTTGAAATTCCAAAATTTTAACAATTAAATCTGGAGGGATATCTGTCAAAACCTGCTCAGCTCCAAAATTTGTTCCTGAGTCTCTGAGATCATGGCCATTTAGCAGCTTGATCAGGAACCAGAGAAGCCATTTGTGGGCAGCGACTGGGGGTCTTGTTGGGACGGAGAGGAAAGGCCGGCTCTACTCCCATCCCGTGAGGCCCCACGTATCTCGTCACTGCAGGGCCAAACCTGTCTATCCAGTGGCCTCTGGAGGATGGTGGCCACTGGGCCGCCAAGGGGAACAGGCCAAGGCACGAAACATATTCCCACCTGGGGTGGCCCAATGCCAGTAACCTACTGCAAGGACCGGACACATTTCTGCCAAAGTCGTTGGGTTTCAAGATTTGTTTCTGAGTCTCTGGGATCATGGCCATTAAGCAGTTCGATCAGGAACCAGAGAGGCCATGCCTCCAATTATATAGCTGAGTCGGAGGTGGTTTGTGGGTGTGTCTCCCACATACTTAACTTTTGGCTGTTTACTTTCTTGGTAAACGTTGCCCCAAGTTTTTTGGGTTTTGCCAAAGACACAACAGCAATTTGGGGGTATCTGGAAGCCTGAAGGCACCATCAGGCTGCTGATGGACTCGCGTCATAGGTACAGTGGAATCTGACTGGATTCCATGGGACATCAAAAGACTGCATGGCCGCCCACCTACCAGATGGTCAGACTTCTTCGTCAAGACCATGAATGATTGGTTTGAAGCTCTTCGTGTTCCTAGAATGAACAGACACCATTGGGCTACACTAGCATGTGACAGGGACAAATGGAGACATTACTGGTGCCCACTCGAGCAAATCGATGATTAACTGGAAGTGATCAAGTGATCACAGGTACAGATTGCCCTGCTGGCAGCATCATACCCCCAACACATTCTCTTTGAAGGCTACCGATCAGGACTTCTGAATCCCTAATTTCCTGTTCAAGAGAGGAGTTCAACCCAGTCCTTAGTTCTTAGTCATCCAATGGAGGGGCCACTCCCAGATATAGCTTGAAAAAGTCAAGGGAATCACATACCTTTAGACGGGACAGGAAAGAATATACAATTAAGAATATGGGTCTAGTATCATCAGACACACCTTGATTCAAAGCAGAACTCTACTTCTTAAAAGCTAAAGATCTTGGACCGGCTAATTTCTCTGAATCTTTTTCTATATTTTTAAGTTAATAGTATTCATGGTGCCTGCTTCAGCATTGTTATGAGGGATGAAGAAAATGTGTGTGAAGCTCTAGGTCCAACATCCAGTGCACAAATGCTAAAGAACTTAGAACAACCACATGAGGTATCTCCCGTGCATTATTTCTAACCTTTATGATTACTCACAAGGTAAGCATTATTTTCATTTTGCTGATGAGGAAATAAGTTTAGAGAAGTTAAGTAAATAGCCAAAAATCACATAGTTCGGCAGTGACTCAAACCAACATCTGGCAGATTATAAAGCCTGCACACTTTCCACTAACTCTTTGGGTCCCTTGTGCCCAGCAAAATGGCTTTGATCTCATGATCATTTGAACAGTTGCTGAGCAAACTAATAAATACTAGACCGAAGAAAAGCACCTTGGTCTCCCACAAAATCAGGGTTCCCTTTGGTCACATTAGCTTCCCAAAGAGCCTGGCCTCCATTTACCGCACTAACTATTCCCAGGGGTTCAGACATCGAACCCTTCCTGGGGTCATGCAATACTTTTAGCATTTCTAGTCTGGTATCAACAGTGTGTCCTGGGCAAAAGGCAAACAAGAAAACAGGATGCTTCTTTTCAGCTGAATGTTGGAAGAAGTTTAGACCTGTCATTGTAAAAGTCTGTTCCTGGACTCCAAGAGTAGAACTGTTTTAGTATAAATATTTCTAATAGTAGGAGGAATATTTTTAAATGCAACTTTCTTGGACATACACTGATACCCAAAAGAAATCCTTTGGAGGAAAAAAAAAATCCAGAATTTTTTTAAGCTTCAGAGAAAATTTCAGTACCAGGCTGAGATTGTATGAAAGTCTAGATCAGAGATCTTTGCTGGAAACAGGAGGAGCAGAAGACTGAAATGACCAGAGTGGGATAAAGAAGGAAGTGCTTGGTGAGACTCCTTCAAAGTAAAGTGATTTCATTGTACTTAAATGAACTGAGCAAAAGCTTCCAAATTGTGAGCTGAAGCAAATTGCTTTCTTCCCGGACTCACTCCTCTAGACGCTGGACTTGGTGATGTCCGAAAGGAAGCAGCAGAAACACTTCTACATGGGAGGAATGTGCATTCCCGGGAAAAGGGCCTCTTAAGTTCCAACTCAAGAACTATACATCACTCATGTTATATGGGGTCTATTTCTTCTGTGGTTATTGTGCAGTTACTTGTTTTACAGTACAGAGTATCTAAGTTTGTTCAATTAATAGGAATCTGTTGCGAAAGATGCTCGGTTTGTAGAAATACTAAAAAGTTGAGATGTAAAAATAATCTAGGACCTGGAGATATAGCACATATTTTGCATGTTTTGAAAATATTTTATAGGTGACACTTGAAAGATTCCATTTTTAAAAATACATTCACTGGTGCTGGAGGTCATAGTACAGTGAGTAGGGCATTTGCCTTGCACGCGGCCGACCCAGGTTCAATTCCCAGCATCCCATATGGTGCCCTGAGCACTGCCAGGAGTAAGTCCTGAGTGCAGAACCAGAAGTAACCCCTGTGTATCGCCGGGTATGACCCAAAAAGCAAAATAATAATAATAATAATAATAATAATAATAATAATTATTATTATTATTCTAAAAACCCTAGTTGAAAAAAACTATTATTAAGTTTGAGGTTTTTTTCTTAACAGGGTTCAAGTTGGCACTTTACAAATTAAAACATTTTTAAAGAACTCCCCAAGTTCAAGTGAATATCAGGAATATTAAACTATTATTAGTTGTACTGTGGGAAAAAACAAATTTTTAAAGTTTTTCAATAAGGTATGTTCTATGCATTTCTTTGAAATGATCATATTGGCAATAGCATCATGTGGTGTTCCCTGTGTGCCAGGCATTAAGTGTTAGACATAGAATAGAACACTGAACACTGTCCTCCCGTTGATCATCGATTTGCTCGAGCGGGCCCAGTAACGTCTCCATTGTAAGACTTTGTTGTTACTGTGTTTGGCATATCAAATTCGTCACAGAATGCTTGCCAGGCTTTGCTGTGCGGGCAAGATACTCTCGGTAGCTTGCCGGGCTCTCCAAGAGGAGCAGAGGAATTGAACTCGGGTCTGCCATGTTGGCTGCGTGCAAGGCAAATGCCCTACCCACTGTGCTATCGTCTACGGCCATACCACCCTGAACGCGCCCGATCTCGTTAGACATACTAATTTTTATTAAAAAAATCTTTCCTATGGAATTGATACTCTCCTTATTCTTGTTTTTCAGAACTAGGTAAGTAAGTTTACAATGAAACAGCTAGTAAGTTTTAGTGTCGAGATTTGAACCTGTATAACCTAGTCCCAGAGTTTTTTACCCTTATACGTTACACCATGCTTTTCTTTCATCATCACTGTTGTATAAGAATTATAATCTTTTCAGGGAATAGAAGGTCAGATTAACACTCCATTCAATCGTAGACTCCTTCAATCCACAAAAACTGCACATTGAATCAAGTGGCTATATCAGTAAGTTGATATATGAGAGGGTAGAACCATCACTGATTTTATACAAGACCAAAATGATCAAGGCTATATCTTATTTGCCATTCTTGAAGAATGAGAAAAATAAACATAATAATCTGTCTATCTACAATTATAAATCTGATAAATGCCTTAGTAAGTAGAAAATCTTTGTCAGCTATCCAATCAGCAACAATGGGTTTTAATTATAGGGAAAATAATTGATAAAGAAACAGAACCAGGAATAGCTCCTGAGAACCCATGGGTGTGGCCATGCTTCCCTGCCCACCGCTAAATATAACTATTTTGTCCGTTTCCTAAATTTCTTGTCAAAAATAGATAAAGTTATGACAAATGGTCAAGGATAACAACTAATCCACAAGAACTGAGTTGATCAAGGATGGGGGAGTGGATGGTGGCAGGGGGAGGTTGTAGGGTGGTGATTGGGAGGGAAACTCAGGTGCAGGAAGGGTACACTCTGGTAGAGGGTGGAGTGGTGGAATGTTGTATGCATAAAACCCTATCATTAACAGTACTGTAAATAATGGTGCTCCAAACTTTAAAAAGTAGACGTCATTATATCAAGAAAGCTAAATAACACAGCAAGGGTGACTCCTTTATGCATTACATAAGTAAAGATGAGTTTTCCTTCTCTATCATTTAAAATAATTTGATGACCCTTTCTGTCAGTAGTTAAGATTGATCCCACTCAGAAGATAGAGGATGAATTAAAAAAGCTTCAGGAATTCTTTTCCAGTCGGTCTGTTTCTAACATAAACTGGAGGAAAGTGTGTGGGTGATAAAATTTGAGATTAATATTTTATTTTGATGCATGCTTGTGAAGTAATATATAGTTAAACTGATTTAATGTTTTTACTACCCTTCCTATAGGAAAATTAAAATTTTACTACAATAGTGCCAAGACTTATCATCTAGACATTTTATTAAAAGCAAAATTGATTCTGGCATAAAGTCTTTCTTTGAAAGACAACCACCGCTCTGTCTTAAAGATCCTTTGCTAAATCTTAAATTCCCATCACTGACCATTTTATCAGTACTGTGATAAAACACCTAAAAGGTACTAAACATAGTTTCTCTGAGATAAATATTTAAAAGAAAAAACACTTGTATAGTAAAATGTCCTAATTGCCAGTGATTGTTTCAGCTCATTGGTTGATAGGTTATTTTGGTATAAACGTATACAAGTTTATATGATAGTTCTTGAAAAAAAATTTTTAACTGAATCAAGTGTGATACACAGTTACAAAGTTGTTCATGGTTGGATTTCAGTCATATAAATTTCCAGCACCTGACCCTTCACCAGTCTACATATCCCACCACAAACTGGTTGATCAGCCAATTACAGATGGCTTCGCAAAGATGACAGTATTAAAAATTGGAAACTGCAGAAGAGTTGTAAACTTTCTATTGAAAAATCATACAGCTTAGAGTTATAGGTAATCAATGCTATTTTTCTGGCACTGAGACAGAGGTGGAGAGAAATGGACACTCTAGTGGAGGGTGTGGTGATGGAACATTTTGTACTGAGCAGCAAAATGACTGGGGGGGGGGGTCCAGTTTTTATACCACCACGTAAGGAAAAATTATCTCTATAAGGGCAGAACAAGACCTGTCCTCCAATTCTGTGTTAAGAAAATATATGAATACAATGAAAATTCTAATAGGGTGATTGTGTGATGAAAGAGAGGAGTAGGGAAAGGCAGGGAGGAAGGAAGAAAAAAGAGGGAGAGGGGGAGAAATTTATTATTATGACTACCACTCAACTGAAATACAAATTAGCCTAAGGAACATCTTACAAACAGAAATCAATGAGGTCACAAGATGACTAGTTGCTAAACATTTTATTTATAATAGTATATAATTTTTTGAAGTCTTCCTAGAACACAGTGCTTATAAACTGGTACCAGGGTTCATTGTTGTCACAGATGCTATCCTAAAAGCAGTTCTCTCCAGAAAAAGCCTGCCACAGAGATGTTACAAACCTTACACAGCAACATTTAGATCATTAGCCACTTTGTTCTAGCATATTCAAGATAAAAATACAACATTAATACAACAGGACTGCATTGCATACTGGAAACTAGCTAAGAACAGATTTCAGGTGCTCTCACCATATCTACACAAAAACATAGCTCTGGGAAGATAGAGTAGCTGAACTACATAGCATTTCATTATGTATATAGGTATATCAAATCATCAGTATACCAAATAATTATATAAGCATAACAATATAATGTTTAATATATAATTAGCATATCAAATCATCAA
>JAOXYA010142871.1:0-10070 GCA_028565675.1 Sorex palustris | reverse complement strand
CTCTCTCTCTCTCTCTCTCTCTCTCTCTCTCTCTCCCTCCCTCCCTCCCTCCTTTCTTTCCTCCTTCCTTTTTTTTTTTTTGGTGGGGGCATACCCAGTGTTTTAGTTAGGTTTTATTCCTGGTTCTGCACTCAGGAATTACTCCTGACAATGGGGACCATATGGGATGCCAGTAGTTGAACCCTTGTCAGCCACATGCAAGGCAAATGCTCTACCTGTTGTTCTATCTCTCCACCCTCTGCCAATTTTCTTAAGTTTATTTTAGGAAGTGTTTTACCTAGGAAATAATATTGTCATTTTCTCTTACAAATCAATTGCTCTAAAATGGTAGCTTGCAGATTTTTATCTTTTTTTGTTGTTTTTAAGGCCTAACTTAGCTTCCAAAGAATTATGATTTGCTGTGATGAAGGAAACTTTAAACACACAAAACTAATTGCAGACTGAATTTTGCTGTATTCACTCTAAGTCTAAAGTTTTAAATCATTTTCATAAATTATAGTAGAATGAAGGAAGAGAAATGATCTGAGGGCAGAGCTGGTTATTTTTGTGACTCTACAAGAAAAGTGTTTTATTTTTTACAACTACTCATTTTTTGGAAGCAGAACAAAACCATTATATGAGAAAGACAGCCAATCATGTTGTATGATTGGAGGGCACACACAGGTCTTCCTCCCACATCAGTCAAGAAATGGCCTTCGGATTGGTCCACTATCCTGTCTGATATTCTCACTATGATGCTGTAGTCTAAAGAGAAAAAATATCACAAAAATGCAATATAATCCCCAGAAAAAGTTAGGTTTTATGTCTGTTCGAAATGCTAAATTAAAAACCAGCAACCACAAAGACTTCAGTTAGCTGCTACATTGGTTTGTCCTTGAGGAGATGGGTACCCGAGAAAGTTTTAGCCCACATAGCATATTTAGTCAGAGCACTGCTTGTGAGTGGCATTACAAACATGGCCAAGATCCATATCTGCAGTGATTTCCTTAGCACCAGGCTGTGTTTTCTGAGGATGGGGTCCCTGTCCTCTTGCAGTTCCCAATATATAACTTGTGGCATATGCAGTCACAAAATAGACTTTGTAGTCTTTTTATTGTCAAAGAATTAATTTTTTTAGAGCAGTTTTGGATTTTCAATACAATTGACAGGGGTTGCAGAGATCTCTCTACCTATGTATGCGTAGTCCATGACATTACTATCTACACTTAGCAGAGTAGAAAAACTTTTTGAGGGGATAAATAAGGTACTATTATTTATTTAACATATCCTGTTATTGATGGGGACCTGGTGAGAGGACAGAGGATGCTGAACGTGCAGAGTATGGGCTCTATCCTTTGAACCGTATCCTAGCTCTAGTGGTGTGTGTGTGTGTGTGTGTGTGTGTGTGTGTGTGTGTGTGTGTATTTAAACCAGACATGAACCTATGTGGAAACATTATAATAACCCAAATTTCACAATTTGCCTTGGGGTTCATTTCTTGTGTTATACATTTTATCTGTGTGAACACATGTCATATAATTATTTTCACCCTTTTCCGATGATGGCCTCCCAACCAGCAGCAGGGGCCTTTGGAGATTCTCTGACAGCTTGGCCTAGACAGTTCAGTGTGTGGGCTGGGCTGGAGAATGCAGTACTGCTCTGAAGAGCTGTGAGTGGCAGCGACTGGGAACCTCCAGGGCTGCGCCAGGTTATGCACAGAGTATCCCGTAGTGCTGGGGATGGAGTCAGTTTTGGTTATATGCAAGGTAGTCTTGGTACTATCACTTCAAACCCAATACTAAAAGCGTTTTTCACTGGTTGAAAAAAATCTTCTCTGTGCTCTGCTTGTTCATCTCTCTCCAGACCACTTCCCCTAAACAACCTTTTTATAGTCTCTGTAGTTTTGACTTTTTCAGACTCTCAGATAGTTGGATGTATATAATATCTTCTCTTCTCATTGGCAGTTTTCACTTGGTAACTGTGCATTATATTTTCTTTATGACTTTCATAGTTTGGTAATTAATTTCTTTTAGTTTTGAATAATACTCTATTATCTAAATGTTCTCTGATAGACCTTCTTTAGCAGGAGGGGGTTGGGCCATGCTTGGCTATGTTCCAGGCCTATTCTTGGCCTGGTTCTCAGGGATAGCCCTGGTGATGTTGGATGCTGAGGCTACCATTTTAGTGCAGCATCTGTGGGATGCAAAGCAAGTGCCTCAATTTCTATATTAACTCTCCAGTTCCTACTAGAGGTTTTTTTTTTTCTTTTGGGGTCACACCCATCAATGCACGTGGGTTACTCCTGGCTCCTGCACTCAGGAATCACTCCTGGCAGTACTCAGGGGACCATATGGGATGCTGGGAATCGAACCTGGGTCAGCCACGTGCAAGGCAAATGCCCTACCCACTGTGCTATCTCTGCAGCTCCATGTTTTGTTTTATTGAATACACAGTTGCAAAGCTGTTCTTGGTTGGGTTTCAGTCATAGAATGTTCCAGCACCAGTCCCTCCACCACTGTACCCAGTTTCCCCCCCACACCCCAGCAGCACTGTCTATCTGTCTTCGTCTGTCCAAATCTGAAGCTGGTAGCCTTTGAAATTCTTAAACCTTCAGTGATGTTGGTCAGGAAATTCTCTCATTGACGGAATTACTTTTCCAAGACTCCAAAATTGTATCACCTGGGAATAGTCTGGGTTTCTTTTCAATGATGGTTCATGGTTTTGTCCTGACATGACATTTCAGATAATAGTGAATAATCCATGCAGGAATAAGTACGTGAGTAAAAGCAAAGACACTATGTCGGTGTGTCTTATTGATCAAGTTCTTCCAGGGAGCCTGATCATGCAAAAATTTATTCCAAAACGATTCCACCAGCCCTGCCTTCTGTGGGGGTGGGGGGTGGGGTGGGGTGAGTAGCACAGTTTCTGTGAGATCAGTTCTTGGTCCTTCAATTCAACTTCTCTCTGTGTGTCTCTGTCTCTGTCTCTGTCTCTGTCTCTGTCTCTGTCTCTCTCTCTCTCTCTCTCTCTCTCTCTCTGTCTCGCTCTCTCTCTCTCTCTGTCTCACTCTCTCTGGGATTACAGACTACAATACTGGTGCTGAGAGGTTATCATGCTTGTTCCTTTACCTATTTTCAGCACGCAGTTCTTATCCAGCACACATCAAAAGGAACAAGAACAGCCAGTGCTGGCACGGAGGCAGGGGGAGAAAGGGACCCTTGGGCCTTCTCCCTGAGAAAGGTGTTGTGGGTGAGTTCTCCTTGTCTGGGGCCCTGAGCCCGGGGAAGCACACATGCTTCAGGCATTGGTGGTGCTCCCAGACTTGGCCAAGTGCCCATGGAATTGGGCAGAGTAGAGTTCAGGAGCAGGGGTGCGGGGGGTGGAGTCGCAATGGAGCAAAGGCCCCAGCACCCCGCCACTCACTGTGTGTCAACAGGCTCTCCTGAGTGGCTGCCCTGGGTATTCTCTTGGCAAAGCAAAGCATACCCAGCTCTGTGCACAGGCCAGCCTTTGGGGCTGCCTTGCCTCAGCCTCTGGGAGGGAGGGTGGGGAGGCCCTTGGGAAGAGGGGAGGGGGGAGGGGGATGGGCTTGGGGCTCCCACACACTCCCACCCCATGGGAGTGAGCCCTAGTGTGGGCAAGTTTGTGATCTTCCGGGACGGGAAACCTCTGCTCACTCTTTGCCAAAGACTTTTCCCCGACTCACGGATGATGAAGCACTAGGTCCCAGTGGCTGGGCACAGAGGCACCCCCTGGATAGCGCCAGGGACCCCCCAGAGGTCCTGGCTGTACCCACACCCCCCACAAGGCAGGTCCATCTCCCCCAGGCCCTGACTGGTGAATGATTAATCTCTGAGTCAACCTGCTGGAGTCGTTGGTGTCCTTAGCCTCCTTCCAACGTTAGAAATAGGGCGGAGTCACAAGTTCCCCCACGAAAGTGCCCCAAAGTCCCCTGCAGCTCTGAGTGTGCAGGTGAACCCCGGAATGATCTAGTCCTGATGCCTGGACCCCTCTGGGGCTTCACCCCGGAGATCCCAGCCAGCAGCCACCCTCTGGGCCAGATTCTGCCGAACTCTGTTCCCAGGCCATGGGGGAGTGGCCGTGGGGCCTCTGTGTGGGGGTCTCATCACAGCTGAGGGGTCCATAGAGGCACCCCCAGTCTCGGCAGGTAGGCACGGCTCTCTCGAAAACTCACTTGAGGGGCTGGAGTGATAGCACAGCGGGTAGGGAGTTTGCCTTGCACGTGACCAACCCAGGTTCAATTCCCAGCATCCCATATGGTCCCCTGAGCACCACCAGAAGTAGTAATTCCTGAGTGCATGAGCCAGGAGTAACCCCTGTGCATCGCCGGATGTGACCCAAAAAGAAAAAAAAAAGAAAGAAAGAAAATGCCCTTGATTCCTGCCCTGGCCTTCATTCCCTGGGGCCCTGGACTAAAGCTGGTGTTGGGATGGGCCCCTCGTGGGCAGCTCTGCTTCCTGCCAGGGACAAGAGTCAGGGCAAGGCTTGGTGGATCAAGCCAGGTGCAGATCGGTTGGTTAAAAATGTTGAGATTGTAATGCCCAAAAGTAGAGAGTATGGGAGAGATTGTCTGCCACAGAGGCAGGGGGAGGGTTGGAAAGGGGGTGGAGGGAGACTGGGGACATTGATGGTGGAAAATGTGCACTGGTGGAGGGGGAGGGATGGGTGTTTGATCATTGTATGATTCAAACATGAAAGCTTTGTAACTGTATCTCACGGTGATTCAAAGAAAGAAAGAAAGAAAGAAAGAAAGAAAGAAAGAAAGAAAGAGAGAGAGAGAGAGATGTTGAGGGGCTGGAGAGATAGCACAGCGGGTAGGGCGTTTGCCTTGCACGCGGCCACCTGGGTTCGATTCCCAGCATCCCGTATCATCCCCTGAGCACCCCAGAAGTCATTCCTGAGTGCAGGGCCAGGAGGAACCCCTGTGCATCGCCAGGTGTGACCCAAAAAGCAAAAAGAAAAAGAAAGATGTTGAGAAGGTCCTCTGATGTTCCCCTTATCTTGTCCTCAAGAAAAGAGGATGAGAGTCTTAATCAAAAATCTCACCCTTTTGAGGGATAGGAGAGCAGGTAGGGCGTTTGCCTTGCACTATGCGGACCTGGGTTTGATCCCCAGCTTCCCTTATGGTCCCCCAAGAGCCACCAGAAGTGACGCCTGTGCATTGATGAGTATGACCCATAAAGCAAAAAGTATATATAACTTAAATTAAAGGTCTCCCCTTTTGAGGGGGGAGCTCCCATGTGGTGCTCAGTGGGGTCTGTGAACTGGGCCCTTCCAGCCAACCAGGCCAGTGGTCAAGGCAACGACCTGGGAATACTGTGTTGCTCGGGCCAGGGGTGCTGGGGACACAGGTCACCCTAGCAGTATTCTGGAGGCCCCAGGACTGCTCTTAGTGATGCTCAGGGGATCATGCGATGAGAGATTGATTCTGGCTCCCCAATCTCTGCAGGATCCCCAAGTCCCCAGAAATCAACATTTGCACAGAAATCTTTCTTTGCAGTTGCAGTAAAAGTGTCCTGCGGGGCCTCAGGCCATAGCAGTGGGCCTCTAAGGGACCCACCCAGGAGGGAACATATTGACCCCTCCCGCACCCCCTGGAACCCCAGTCTGCAACTCACCCTTCTGGAAAACAGAACTTCCTGTTGCCCACCTTGGTAAAAAAGTCAGTCCTTGGAGTGCAGGCAAAATGGTTGCTTGAGGATGGGCCTGCTGTTTCCAACCTGCAGGCTCCTTAGTTGGAAAAAGCCCCTCCCGACCCCTCACCGTGTCCCCCATTAACTGACCCTCTAGCGGTCATGGAGGCAGACTTTCAGAGTGGTTGCAGCCCGCGGTCAGATGCGCACACCCAGCAGCCTCCAACAGGACAGGAAACCTCGTGGTCATGGTCCTTGTGGCAACTCAGATGGAAAATGCCAGAACATTTCAGGCAATGCTCCTTCTCTCGCGCATGGCACATAAAGCCGGGCAGGTGGAGGGAATCTCCTGAGGGGGTGGGGGATGTCTTGTGTGAAGATGGAGGTGAGAGGAGGGGTGGGGAGGGGCTGCAAGTCTCTGTTCCAGCATGGGGGGCTGCTGGCTCCATTGGCCTGGAGTCAGCTGTGATGGCCCCAGAGATCTTGGGGAGCCACGTGCTGAGGAGGCCAGGCCCCCTGCACCCCGTGGAGGGGGATGGAAGAGCAATTCAGCCAAGTCACCACACACTGGATGCGTGCTGCATGGGGGTATGTGTGCTGTGTCTGAGTCTGTGTGAGTGGAACATGTGTGTCTGTCTGAGTGGTACATTGTGTGTGCCACATCTATGTGAGTGGTACACATGGGTAATTATGTCTGTGTGTAACAATGTATATGTGTGGTGGGTATAGATATATGTAGAATGTGTGATTATGTGCAAGTAGTGTGTATGTGAGACCCCTGGGTTGCCGGAGACTGGGAGAAGCAGGCAAAGGATTTCTGCTTCCAGGTCCCATTGAGCCCAGAGTCTAGGTCACAAAGTTCCACATTACCTGGATTCCGTGGGATTTCACTCATGAGTGAGGCTCAGCTTAAGCATGTGGAAAGTGGCCTGGAGCATTGCGGCAGTTGGGTTGTAGAGGTCAGCTGCCAGGCCTGGGTCCCTTGAGGTGCCCCCGGGGCACCCCAAATGAAAACAGCTTGGTGCAGAGTCTGGCGGCATGGTTATAGGGGTCTCATTTTATGCTCCCTTCCAGGAGAAGCAGTCGTGAGTTCAGGGGTCACACCCATAAGCCACCTCTTCCCCTCCCCTTCCCCCCCAACCCGGGGCCAGAGAATCTCCTTATCAGCCACCGTCCAGAACTTATGGCTGCTTCTCCTGGAAGGAAGCATAAAATAAGGCCCCCATAACCATGACGCTGAACTCCATGCCAGGCTGTTTTTCACTCAGGGTGCCCCAGAGGGGAGCGGGTGAGAGCCCTTCCTGCCTCAAGGGTCCTTACCCTGGAAGCTGACCTCCACTACCCTATCGCCACCATGCTCCAGTCCACTTTCCACACGCTCAGGTCGAGCCTCACATGTGAGTGAACATATTCCTGGACACATCATAAGATACTCCCTACTCATTTTCCATAATTACCACACTACATTTGATGGGGTTCAGACAGTAGTCAACAAATTATAGAGGGAGATACATATATATGCTGACTGGGAACACCTGTAAAGGTGATTAGAGGCTGCCCCCAAAGTCTCCACCCCTCTCGGAGAGCCCTGCAAGCTACCCAGAGTATCCTGCCCGCACGGCAGAGCCTGGCAAGCTACCCAAGGCATACTCGATATGCCAAAAACAGTGACGGTCCTCATTCCCCTGATCCTGAAGGAGCCCCCAGTATGCCATTGGGCTACATTAGCATGCAACAGGGACAAATGGAGACGTTACTGGCACCCACCGGAGCAAATCGATGAACAATAGGATGACAGTGATACAGCGATACAGTGTGTGTGTGTGTGTGTGTGTGTTTGTGTGTGTTGGCAATAGAAGGGCAGGGAAACTTGACCTTGGTTTTTTGCTTTATTTTACAGAGCCCACACTGACAGTGCTCAGGGCTTACTCCTGTCTCTGTGCTCAGGGATCACTCCTGTTGAGCTCAGGGGACCGTATGGGAGGCTGGGGATCGATCATGGTTGGCTGTGTGTTCATGGCAAGTGCCCTACCTGCTGTAGTATCTCTCCAGTCCCCCTCAATCTTGTTTAATTTAAAAAAAAGTATAAGCTTTCAAAATCATTCTGGCATTAGGTGCTTTTATTTCATAAATTGTCTTTAGCATTTTATTTTACAAAGCCCTGGGAAAAAAGGCTTTATTCAGACCCTCTCTTTTATTTATTTTTTAAAAAATTATTTAAACTGAATCAAGTGAGATATACAATTACAAAGTTCACAATTGGGTTTTAGTCGTAGAATGATCCAACACCCGTCCCTTCACCAGTGTACATATCCCACCACCAAGGTCTTCAGTTTCCCTCCCAAACTCTCTACCTTCTAACCTCCCCCTCCCACCTCTATGGCAGACACATTCTTTCTCTCCTTCTCTCTCTCTCCTCTCTCTCTCTCTCTCTCTCTCTCTCTCTCTCTCTCTCCCCTCTCTCCTTTGGGGCATTATGATTTGGAATACAGATACTGAAAGGTTATTAGTTATATTTCTTTACCTGCTTTCAACAGTCAGTTCCTGTCCAAAATGATCATTTCCAACTATTATTGTCATATTGGTCCCTTCTCTATCCTAACTGCGCTTCACCATCTGCTCTTTTAAAAGTGTCATTGTAGGGTCAGAGCGATAGTACAGTGGATAGAGCAGTTGCACGTGGCCAACACAGGTTTGATCCTCAGCATCCCGTATGGTCACCAGCACTGCCAAGAGTGACTCCTGAGTGCAGAGCCAAGAGTAATTCCTGAGAATGGTCAGGTGTGACCCAAGACTATATATATATATATATACTTTTTTTTAAAAAAAAAGATGACTAAAGGTGTTGCTGTAATAATAATTATTCTGGGGAAGGAGGAACAACACTTTGTTTTTCTTTGGGTAAACTTAAGTCATCGAAAGCATTTGAAGTAGGTGAGCAAACAGGAGCTCCTGGTCCTTGCTGTGTAAGCAAACTGCCCAAGGGTCTCTGCACAGCTTGGAAATGAGAGTCCCTTTCCAGTGCACAAGGAAGAACTGCACCCCCTGCCCATACCACAGGATTACTCACCAACAGACCTTTCCAGATGGCTTGTCACAAAGCGCTTGGAACAAAGAAGAGAACGAGGGTTCCTTTGACTTCAAGCTTGGGTGCCAGTATTTGCCCCAAGCCAAGCGGGACTGGAGCAGACACTGTCTGGTGGAACTCAGACAGCAAAGTCATGCCCAGCACTGGTGGGGTTCGGGTCATTTATCTGAACTGAAAATGCAAAGAAAAGAGCTGGAGAGGTAGTACGGTAGGGAGGGTGCTTGTTTTGATTGCAGTCAATAGGGTTCAGTTCCTAGCACCACACATGGTGCCCTGAACACAGTTGGGTGTGGCCTCAAAACAAAACAAAAAACCAACCAACGAACCAACAAAAACCAAAGATGCAAAGAGAATGCGCCAGGAGCAAACCAGGCTGCCAGAAGTCACGTCTCAGTTCCAGCTGCTCCACCTACTAACCGAGACTTGCACACGTTTCTGAACTTTTCTCAGCCTTGGTTTCTTTGTTTGCAAAGTGGAACCAAGATACACTCCTACAATCTCTTATCTACAAATCCCCAGATCTGAAAGCCCATAATAAATATTTTATCGACTCATCAGGCAGTGGAATATAATTTGACTGAATTGATTTGATTATAAAACTCCTCCCAGAACTTCCATGAAACCTTTCAGACAATAAAGTTTTTACTTTTTTCATTTCCTGTGGATGTCTGCACTTTTGTCTAGCTGTTCCTGAACACCGTGGTTATGGGATGTGTAATCGCCGAGCGACTAAAGAAATCCCTGAGGTTCTCTCTCGCCGCCTGCGTTTGGTGGTCTTGGGCCGCTTCCCAACCTGGGACAGCTAATGGCATTGATAGACGAAGGAGGAAACGAGGACCAGGCTGCTTGGTGATCACTTGCCATTTATTCCATTCTCCCCACGTGCCTGTTCCAGTTTCTCCGAGCCCCCCATTCTAGTCTCACCCTGCCCCTCATTCCCGTCTCCTCCTGTCACTCCTGCTCATCTCTCTGGGCTCCCCTCACTGCCTTGGTCTCTCTCTAGTCTCCTTCCATCTCCCTGCATTGGGGGTGGCAACCACACACCTAGATCTGCTAGCACAATCAAAGCCCTTCCTGATCGCTGACCAGGCTCAAGAGCAAAATACCACCTAGGGGTGTTCCTCTTCTCCTTAGTCTAGTTACTCAATTAACATCTTAACAACTTAATTCTACTTCTTAATCAATCACAATCACAATCACAACCATCCTGTCATTCGTCAATTGCCTCAAGCAGGCCCCAGTAACGTCTCCTTCCCCTGAGATTTTTTTTTAAAAAAAGTGCCATATTCAAGGCTCTTTCAGAGTTAGGAGAATGAGACCCATCATTGTTACTGGTATTTGGCATATTG
>JAOXYA010142863.1:0-10070 GCA_028565675.1 Sorex palustris | reverse complement strand
TGGCATATCGAATACATCACGGGGAGCTTGCCAGGCTCTGCCGTGCGGGCGAGATACTCTCGGTAGCTTGCCGAGCTCTCCGAGAGGGGCAGAGGAATCGAACTCGGGTCGGCCGTGTTGGCTGTGTGCAAGGCAAATACCCTACCGCTGTGCTATCGCTCCAGCCCAGAAGTTAGTATAAAGCTATAATAATCATAACTGCCAAGCATTCGTGCAAAGATAAATAAATCAATGGAATAGAATAGAGGAATTCAAAAATAAGTTTATGTACCTATAAACAGGGCACACGAGATAGCACAGGGATAAGGCCTTGCGCACAGCCAGCCCAGCTGAGCCAGGTTTGATTCCTCCGCCCCTCTTGGAGAACCCAGCAAGCTACTGAGAGTATCTCACCCGCACGGCAAAGCCTCGCAAGCTACCAATGGCGTATTCAATATGCCAAACACAGTAACAACAAGTCTCACGATGGAGATGTGCCTGGGCCCGCTCGAGCAAATCGATGAACAACGCGAGGACAGTGCTACAGTGCTACCTATACATAACTAATTCCTGACAAAGCTACAAAAAACTAATTAGAGAAAAGACAGTTTCTTCAACAACCAGTGCTGAGTTCTTGACTATGGAGAGACAGGACAAAGTCTATGACCGAGAAGGAGGAAGGAGGAGGAGAAAGACAGAACCTAAACTTTTCACTCCTCCTGTGGAGTTGGGGTCAAACCCAGGTCGGCTGCCTGCAAGGTGAGCACCTTGCTATCGACACTATCTCAGGCCCTAAACAATCCCATTTTAAAGGTGAGTGGGGAGAAAATGTATGGTTGGCATACAATCCTATGAGAAGATGCTCAAAGCGGTAGTCATTAGGAAAATTCAAATTCAAACTACAATGAGATAATGCAATTAGATTCACACACACACACACACACACACACACACACACACACACACACACAAACTGGCCATGGCAATGTTGGTGAGCTGTGGAGAAAATTACTCTCTCATACTTTCTTTGTGGATGAAAAAAACTCTTCAGAAAAGATTTTGACATGTCTTCAAAAGTCAGACATATACCTTCCAGATTAACCAGCCATTCTTTGCCTAGACAGGCCCCCCAAGAGAAAAGGTAATGCCTATTCATAAAAGTTCCTGCCCTGTGTATGCATATTCATAGCATCTTTACGTACGATTGTCAAAAGTTTGGGGTAATGTTCGTTCAAAGATATCTAGAATAACCAACCATGGGGGCTGGAGAGATAGTATAGTATGAACGTATGCTTTGTACACGGCCAACCTGAGTTTGATCCTTGACGCCATATATAGTCCCCAAGCACTGCCAGGAGTGACCCTTGGGAACAGAGGCAGGAGTAAGCCCCAAACATGGCCAGGGGTGGTCTCTCCTCCAAAGCAAACCAATTGTGGGGTCAGAGATGTGGCTTAACAGTAGAGCTCTTGCTTTGCATGTGGAAGAACCTGGGTTCTAGCCTCTATACAGCCACACACAAAAAATAGAAAGAAAAGGAAAGGAAAGAAAAAATCAATTGTGACTCACCCATACCCTGGAATGCTGCCTAATAATAAATGAAGCCGACCACCAAGACACGTCGTGGCAGGGGTGAATCTTGATGGCTCCTGCTGAGTGAAGGACACACAAAAGCTAGAGGCTTCCTTTTACATAAAAGCTTAGGAAAAAACAAATGAATTTTGAGGCGCAGAAACCAGATCCTTGGTTACCTGGGAACAGGAGGAAAAGGGAAAGGAAGAGGAGGGAGGGACATCTGGAAACTTTGAGGGGATGGAGGTGATTGGTACCTTGATGATGATGACAATTTCGGGAGGACATAGTCAGAGCTTATCACATTGCTCAGTGGAGTTCTTATCTGCTAAGGATACTGGAAGAGTAGGCTGGAGAGATTAATACAGGGGAGCAGGGGCTTACCTTCACACAGCTACCCTCACCTGGTCTCCTGACCATCACCAAGATTGATCCCTCAGCAGAGTCAGAAGTCATCGAGGCAACCCTTGCCCAGTCCCCAGGGCTCCAGGGCCCGTGCTCCCTTCGCTTCCAAGCTGCCCCCAGATGGCCAGAGTCTGTTGGCAGGCGCTCCGTGTGAAGACCGTGGCTGGAATAGCTGGAATTCTTCATCAAAAATTCCAGGAAATCCAGGGACTTCTGGGCACCACATGAAAACATGAAAGAGGGGCGAGAGGAGAGTGGCTTATTTTCTGAGAAAAATGAATTGTATTTCATGGGGTCAGGGAGGATCAGTGACACCACTCTTAGTGTGCTTTCCTGGGGCTTGCCGGCACTGGGGGTCAGGGAGAGAAGAGAGAAAGCCGGTTCAGCTGCCGCGTCCCTGTACCCACAGCTAGCAGGAGAATCTGGAAGAGAAGGAGCTCTGACGGGGAGCCAGGGTGGTGGGCACAAGCGCCACACGGCTCCAGGCTGGCAGGAAACTCTCACTTAGATACTTGAGGAGCTGGCTGTTGGGGCAGACAGACTGGGGCACTGGTATGGCCCCAAGGGAGGCTGTGCCCAGATAAAGGTGGGAATGCTCCGCTAGCACGAGCTGTTCTCCGCAGGCAAAGACACCCCACCCTACCTCATGCAGCTGTCCTGACAGATAGGTTCCACTACTGCTCCTCCTCTATCTTACAGGGTGCAGGTTTGGCCACACCTGGCTCAGTGCCTGAGTCCCACAGTACCTTACAGGCTGCCCATCCCCTGCCCAGGGATGCGGTGGTACACCCACCACCAAACACTCACCGCCTCTCCCTTCCAAGAACCATCTAGATTGGGAAAATCATACCCTGCAGGCTTTTTTTTTTTTTTTTATGTTTTAATGAATCACCATGAGGCACAGTTACAGACTTACAAACTCTCATGCTTACGTTTCAGTCACAATCATGCCTCAGAAAATCAAGTACCTCGGAATCAGCTTAACTAAGAAGGTAAAGGACCTGTACAAAGAAAACTACAAAGCACTACTTGAAGAAATAAAAGAGGACACGAGGATATGAAAACACATCCCCTGCTCATGCATTGGGAGAATTAACATTGTCAAAATGGCAAAACTCCCCAAAGCATTTTGCAGACTTTCTTTTTCTGAGCGGTTTCCAGGTACCATGCCTGGTTTCAGACCTGTGTCTCGGCCCAGGGTCAGGCCACACACACTTCACTCCCGTGTCTTGTCTTCCCTGAGGCTTCCCCCCACCTCCCAGAATGTTCTCCGCCAGTCAAGCATGCTCCATGTGCAAAGGTGAGCTTGCAACACACCTCCTTCTAGAACCCTCCCTGCCCACGAGGCCATCTCTTCTCCAGCAGCACACCAGGGAGGCGACTGTCCAGCAGGGACGATGTGTCTGCATGTCACCCTCTCTCCCTGCTGTCCAGCCCCTTTGTGCTGTCCCTCCACAGCCCTTTGCCTCTCGGGGCCAGCTATGCAGAGCACGCAAAGGTACACCGCGGGGAGAGCTCATTCCTCCCTGAAGAACAAGGCACTGCTTTGTCCAAATTTCCTCCTCTCCATCTGAGAAATGGAAACGGTTTGGAAAATTCCAGCTGGGGACTATTCAGCCTTATTTGAGTTGTGCAAGTGGGAAAAAATGTGCTTTCCCCCAAATTAACAAATTCCCCTAGCCTTTCCTCGGAAATTCTCTGAGCCCAGCATGTGTGCACGCCATTCCTTCATCTCTCTGAAAAATGAGTTGTCCTCCTGTGTGCATGTGGTCTACTCTAAGGCATCTGTGGGTGATGGAAGCCGGTGCAGTCAGCGTAGGTGTCAGCCTATCTTGAAAATAGGGCCTAGGACCGGAGCGATAGTACAGCGGGTAGGGTGTTTGTCTTGCACGCAGACGACCCAGGTTCGATTCCCAGCATCCCATACAGGCTCCTGAGCACCGCCAGGGGTAATTCCTGAGTGCAGAGCCAGGAGTTACCCCTGTGCATTGTTGGGTGTGACCCCAAAAGAAAAAAAATAGGGCCCATGACAAGTGGGCAGCAGCCTCAGGGCCCACGACTTTCCAATATCCTGAGGAAGTAATTTGTTAATCCCAGCAGCCTCGTCATTCTCTCCATCTGTCCCACTCAGTCACCCACTGATTCCAAAACCCTGAGGTTAGTGTGGTGGGCAGTTTGTCGCAGGGCCAGCTACCAACGATCGCATTTCTGGTCCATGCACCTGCATGTTCGGTCAGCACTGCTCCCCACCTATGAAAAAGAAGGGCACAAAGGAGGCTGGCAGGTCCTCAACAGTGCCTCTCTCGCTCCCCTTTGGGCCTTCCATTCCTCCATGTCTGTGTCTTCACTCTTCTTTCTGCTCCCCTCCCTTCTCAGCATTCATGGATCTAATCCTTAGTACGAAGCCAACTATTAATCCTGGTCACAGGGTCGGGCACTGAGCAGGGAAGAAAGACAAAGTTCTTCCTCATCAAGTTCACAGTCAATGAGCTGAGGAAGGAACCACCATGGGGTGGGGCCACGGCCCTGGGGCAGAGGAGGCGCCCAGGAGGGGTGAGGGGCTGAGGCGGGGCCAGAGCTTAGACAGGAGAGTAGAGCAGAGAGGGGAAGAGTGCTGGTATCTGTCACGCTAGGTCGGGACACGGTTTCCAGAAGAGGAGCCGTAGCATGTGAGTCACGCTTCTGATGAGCAACTTCAGCTGCTGGTGGACAGTAGCTGGAAGGTGCAGCCATAACTGCAGGGAAATGCATGAGGAATAGACTGCAGGGGCTAGAGAGAGGCAATGCTCAGAGCAGGGCAGAAGTGGAGAGCGGGAGACCAGCAGGACCAAGACCACTCTGGCCCTGACTCCCGGCTGACCCCGGTCGCTGCTTCGCCGGGTCTAGGAGATGGTGGCCCCAGAAGTTGGCTCCCCGCAGGCTGCTCTGACTTGGCCCGCAGGGTCTAGGTCGCAGACACACGGAGTCGGGAGACTATGGAGATGGACGGGCACAAGAGACAATGGAGAGGGCTGGACGTGCTTCTGTGGAAACCACACTTTCTACAGAAGCAGGTGATGGTTTCTGCAGAGAGTCAGCACCTTTGGTGGAGCTCGCTCAGAGACCAGTGTTTGAAGGAGAGTTATTGGCTTCTGTGCCCCAAAGAGTTGGCAGTAAAGTTCTGTCCAGAGTCAGCATACGCAACTGAAGTTTCCCAAAATTCAGCGTAATCCCAAACTTTGACCCAGTGAGGCTAAAGGGGGTCGTCCAGGCAAAGAAAAGAGGGACTGCAGGTGTCTCAGTGATGAATTTTCAAGGAGATGAAAGCTTAAGAGGAACAAGACTGAGAACCCGGGGCTCCATGGGACCTCATGAACATATCACTTTGGAGGGGAACCCTGAGCCCTGCTCAGCCAACCTCTTGCCCAAAGCTCTGCCGGAACTCTAAGGATTTTTATCAAACCTCACATGAACCTCAATGTGGGTGTTGCTTCCCCGGGTTCTTAGGAAATGCCTGGCATGTAAATGATAAGCAGTGATGGTTAAGGTGGACGAAACTTCAATCTTAAATAGACCACAAGCCATCAGGGACAGCTTTGGGATTTTTTTGTTTGTTTGCTCTTGCTTGTAATATGGATATAAACTTGGCTCCTACGGGAGTCAGGATCTCCCATAAGAGATCTATGTGGAGAGAGTCCTTGTAAACGGTTGCTAACACTTGTAGGAGGTGGCACGTCCAGAATCTGTAGGTAGCTGAAAGACCAGAAATTCCAGTCTGGGTTTGGTGCCACGTGGAGTCTGAAAAAGTCTGGAGGCAGAATTTAGTCTTTGCTGGGTTCTCAATCTTTTTTTTTCTTTCTTCAAATGATTTGATGAAACCCACCACATAACTTTGCCTTTCTCCAAAGCCACTCATTTTATTGAGAATTAATCCAAATATCTTCACAGCAGCCTCTGGATTAATATTTAACCAGGTGACTGGGCACCATGGCTTTGCCAGATGACATACAGAACTGATCATTACAGCTACCCGGGCTTCATCCTCAGCACCCCATACGGTCTCCTGAGCCCACCAAGAGTGATCTCTGAGTGAGAGTTAGGAATAAGCTCTGAGCACAGCTAGCTGTGGCCCCAAAACCCCGCAAGGATGAAGCTCAGAACTTCATGCTTGCCCTGGAACTTCCAACCCCATGAAAGCAACTTCCAGTGCTCTAACATTAAATTTTTCTTCTGCAATGCCAGGGTTTAAACCTAGGGCCTCTCACATGCAAGGAAAGTGCGTCACTGCTGAGCTACATCTCTGGCCTCTATGTTTTTTGGTAGGTGAAAAGCACAAATATTTCTGGGAAACATATATTGCCATTGGCGAAGATGCATTAACCAAAGATGCGGATCATTTTTTAATGGATTTTCTGTTGATTCTTCCTAGACATTATGGGCTATTGCCCCCTCACACACACTCTGTACACCACACACATGACCCACTTGTCTCTACACACTGTCCTAACATATCAGGTATGAAGGGTTCAAGAGCCTAGGAAGGCAGCGGGAAAGAGAGACAGGCTTTTACATGACCTTCATCGGCATACTCCGAGCCATATGGTGCCCTTGGAACATGAGGAGCTGGGGGCGGAGGAAGGTTGTTTGAATAGTCTGTGTCCCTGTTTACAACTTTCCGGTACAGTCCCTTAAATCTGGGCCACCTGTGTCCTGTGTAGAGATGGCCTCTGGCCTTCTCTTCTCCTGTCTCTACTGGGCAGAGTCTCACTCCCTTGTGCATTGTTCCAGCTGTCAGGGCCTCCAGACATCCCCCTGGTACCTCTCTGAGAAGTAAATTTCCCCAAAATGTTATTTTCCATAATGATATTTGTCAAAAGTGAGTAAAATGTTTTGTGTTTTGATACATTTTACATTAATATTTGCAATTACTTAATTCATAATAAAACATTTTTAGTCCCAAACCCTTGTAAGAATGATTTTAAATGCTTAAAATTGTTAATAAAAGCCTTTTATGAAAATTTTGATTGTTTTTGTTTTGTTTGGGGGCCATATCTGGCAGTGTTCATGGCTTTCTCCTGGCTCTGTGCTGAGATTACTCCTGGCAGGGATCAAAGGGCCATATGTGGTGCCAAAGATCAAACCCACTTTGACTGCATGCAAGGTAAGTGCTTTACCTGCTGTCCTATTTCTCTGACTCTTAAAACATTTTAATTTGTATTTTTATTGAGAGGAGTTATGGTCAGAGATAAAAAAAAAAGAACTCTCTAGTACAACAATGTATTAAAAAAATCTGAAGGAAAGAAAACAATAAGAGCAAAAAACTCAGAGGATAAAGAAAATAGGAACACAGTTTCAAACGAAAAAAAGAATTATTCACTCTGATTCTTAATAAAATAAGAGACTCAGTGATGTATTATTTTCCCAAGTAAATTAATGGATATTGAACCGTGGTAAGAGCTATGTAGCCCCTAAGTGATACATGAAAGAGCAAACTCTTAAGAATAAGTCAACAGGGACTGGAGCGATAGCACAGCAGGAAGGGCATTTGCCTTGCACACAGCCAACCCGGTTCAATTCCCAGAATCCCATGAGCATCACTGGGTGTGACCCAAAAAGCAAAAAAAAAAAGAATACGTCAACATAATTTTAATAAAATTGCATCATTTGCAAATTATAAGTCAACGTAATTTTACTGAAATAGCATCATTTGCAACTATTTAAACTTTTGATGCAAATTCAAATGTTTGCTTTAAAACATGCTAAAAAGTAAATTAAACTGCCCAAAAATTGGGTGTACACGAGAAACTTGAAAGTTCCTGGCCTATAGTTTTCCAACACTTCCCATATGGAGCCCCACAGACCACATAACGGGGCATCAGCTTGCCTGTCAGGGTGACCAGAGGTGAGTGTGGGTGGTTCTGCCTTTCATCTTCCTGGGATTACAGCCTATGTCCCTTCTGGGAGGTGACAGACACTTCTTATCCCATTAGAAGTTACTTCTCATGACAAATCTGTGATTAAATATCATTTTTAACTTTTTGCTTTGGGGCCACACCCAGAGGTGATCAGGAGTGACCCCTGGCAATGCTCAGGGGACCATATGTGGAATCAGGGTTTCAAACCAGGATAGCAGCCATTATGAACATAAGCAAGGCTGACACCTTACTTCCTTCTGTACTATCTCTCTAGCTCACATTCTGAACTCTGATTTTACACGTGAGGAAGCCAGGCTTGGAGAGGTCAGTCAGCAAGTCCATCTATCTCCAAATTTAAAATATTGGGGGCTTGAAGCACGAAAGGTAGAGGCTGAAAGAAGATATTTGCAAATCATAGATCTGAAATAACTATATCTAGAATATATATGTACATATATTTTTTTAAACTCTCACACTAGATTTTTTAAAAAAATCAAATAGCTCAAATTTTTTAGTTGAATAAAACTTGAAATACCCACTTACAAAAGGTCAATAAATATCTAAAAAAACCTTTGATACTGCTAGATAGCAGAGTTGCAAGCTGAAAACATAAAGAGAAACCAAAACACACTAGCCAGCATAGATAAAATTTAAGTGCTGGCAAGTGCTGGCAGATGTGGGTAACTGGCCCCCTTATACATTAGTGGTAGATATCTTACATGTCAGGGCACTTTGAAAAATAGTGTGGTGGTAGCATCCTATGAAGTGTATCTTCCACAGACACAGTGGTTTCATTCCCGCCTATTTATTCAAGAGAAATCCAAGATCCAAGACTGTGCTCACACCAAGACTTGCATGGGAATGTTCAAAGCAGCTTTATCAACAGATAACAGATAATTCAGCCCCGGTACACGTAGCCATCAACTGATGAGAGGACAAATGTAGTGATCAGTACCTCATCCATGATTCAGTGGAGGAAAGACCAGAGTATTCTTCCAAGCACCAAACTTGAACAAATATAAAAAGAATAAAGATGAGGGAAAGAAAGCAACCTAAAGATGACATTTGGGCTGGAGCAATAGCAGGTAGGGCATTTGCCTTGTATGCGGCCCATCCGGGTTCGATTCCCAGCATCCCCTATGGCCCCCTGAGCACCGCCAGAAATACTTCCTGAGTGCTTAAGCCAGGAGTAACCCCTGTGCATCACTGGGTGTGACCCAAAAAGCAATATATATATATCAAAATAAAACAAAAAAGATGACATATTGTATGGCTTGTGATTCTGTCACAAATAAACATACCAGGTAGACCTGTAGATAGATAAAATTCTAGGGAAGGCAAAAGTAGTGTACTTCTTGGGACCGAGGCTCAAGAACAAAAGTTGCCTGCAAAGTGGCACATATAAATCTTCATGCAATTGTCATTACAAAACTTAGACAATTACAAAAACTCCTCAAGATCCCTAATGGTGGAAGGCTATTGTAGTGTACACATGCATGCATGTGTGAATGTACATGCATAAATAAATAAATAACTATATATATATATATATATATCACTATCACCCCATTGTTCATTGATTTGCTCGAGTGGGTACCAGTAATGTCTCCATTCGTCCCTGTCACATACTAGTGTAGCCCGATGGCATACTGGGGTCTCTTTCAGGGTCAGGGGAATGAGGACCATCACTGTTACTGTTTTTGGCATATCGAGTACACCACGGGTAACTTGCCAGGCTCTATTGCAGGGCAGGAGACTCTGCGTTGTTTTCCTCCGGGAGTTTGGTTTTATAGTCTCTGGATCTTGGCCATTGATGGGGTTACATGGCAGTTGGTGGGTGTAACTGTCTAGCTCCTGGAAGATGGGGGATCTGGGTGGAGGAGGCCTAATCCTGATCCAAGCAGGCTTGGAGATCTCAGCCCCAGGTGCCACACACCTGGGTTCCTCTGCTGGTTCCTTCTTGCGTGAGGCTCGTTCTAGCATGTGGAGAGTGGTCTCAGCATAGCTGTGGCTGGGTTCTAGAGGTCTTCAGCTGCCGGGGCTCTGCTCAGGGCAGAGAGGGAAACTCAACCCACCCCCCCAAGGGGCCCCAGTGAGGACAACCAGGTGCAGGGGTATATATATATATAATTATATATATATATAATTTCATATTAAATGATCTTACTAAAAGTGTGGGCTGGAGTGATAGCACAGCGGTAGGGCGTTTGTCTTGCACACAG
>JAOXYA010142853.1:0-10070 GCA_028565675.1 Sorex palustris | reverse complement strand
GATCCAGAGTCAGAGACAGAAGGAGAGAGGTTCCAAGATTAGGGCCCAGGAGAGAAGGAGACAGAGAAAGACAGGAGCGAAGAGGATTGGAATAAACTACTATTGATATAGACCGGCCTGGCCCCCGGAGGGAATGGCCCGTGGGCAGCACGGATGTTTGACCTTTGACCCTGCCCATCTGCTTCACCGGGTTTATGGGCCCAGCCAAAAGGGGAGTCCCACAGCACCACGGTCTGTCCCATATGAGGCCTCTCACCAACGCTCCTCAGCCCCCCTGCCTACCTCCCCGTGTGAGTTTCTGGAACCTTCTGACGGTGCATTTGTTTTCCTCTGTCACCCAAGAGAGGCATATTGTGACCATTCTCTGCCGTGTCACCACAGTGTGTGGCCATTCTCTGCTGTGTCACCGTGGCACGTCTCTGCTCTCTGCTCTGCCATTGTGATGTGTCACCGCTCTCTGCTGTCACCGTGGTATGGCACTGCTCTCTGCGATGTGACTATGGCGTGTCACTGCTCTCTGCTTTGTCAGGGCTGCCCAGTGCTCCCAGTGGGATCCGGTCGCTCGTGGCTGCCCGTCCACACTCCTTGCCCACTGGTCAGCAGCTGCACCGAGAGTGGCTCCGGGAGTCTGGTGCTCACCCCCCTTCCCCTCACTCACTCCTTCTTCTTCCCACAGCAGCACCCCAGGCCTTGGGGAGGGTCCCATGTCCACAGGGAGCCAGCCCCCATGTGGAGGAGTGACCAGGGGAGGGGCCTGGGGTGCAGCTCCTGGGGAGACCCATGTCCCCACACTGGGTGAGGGGCCACACGGTGGTTACCCTGTCCCACTATGCCGGGGGCTCTGGGGGGCTCAGAGGGGCCCGTGCAGTCCTGGGGAGCACGCACAGGGTCCAGGGACAGTGGGACAGTGCCCGGGCAGCAAGCAAGGGCCTGAGTGGACACGCAAAACGCTGGAGCCCGTGGCCCTGCCGTGGCACCTTTTCTGGGGAAGGGTCTGCAGCCACCCCTGGAGGGGCGGGGAGCAGGGCGTGGAGGCAGGCGGGCTGGGGGGGAGCGGCGGGGGGCCTCTGGCAGAGGCGTCTGCCATCACCATTCCCAGCCTGATCTGCTGGTGGCTCCTCCTCCTTCCAGGCTGTCACCAAGGTCATTTTTACTCACTCCCACTCTGAAGCCAACAGTCTGCCGGTCATCTCTCAGCTCAGTAGAAATCTCCCGCCTTCCGGGAAGGTCAAGGCCAAAGTCTGCCCCAGGGAGCAGCTGCGGCTGCCCACAGACAGGGCCCCTCTGTCCCAGCATGTCTGACCCTGCAGGTGTAGATGAAAGGGCAGCGGTGGGTGTGGCTCACGAGGGCCTCAGGGCTGTTTCCCCTCTGTTGGCAGAGCCTGGGGTCTGGGGTGAGGGGGGTGCACAGGACAGAGTCCCCCAGACCCACAGAGCCCCCGCCTGCCGGCTGCTCTAGCAAGAAGGTCCTTGCTCCTTTTCTCTGTATCTGGGCACCTCTGATAACACCCGGACACATAAAATCCTTTTCCAGTGCAGTTCCCTTTGTTTCATTAAGGTAGCGAAGAAGAACTTAAAAAAAAAAAAAGTCAACAACCCAATAAACTCGAGAGAAGATGTTCAATTGCATCTTGTCGGCTCTCGGGCCTCAAATCCATTTCATTTCCTGGACATGTAATCTCGGATCCGCTTTATATCCTGAGTGCTGAGCGTACGTTTCAGTTTAATAACGCCAGGGACACCCCAACCCGGCGGTGCTCAGGGGTCTTCAGGCCAGCAGCCCGTGACTCTCACGTGGTGCTGGGGCTCACACGTGTCAGCACCTGCAGGGCCTGTGTGTGGGCCTGTGTTACCTCCCCAGGCCCTAACGTGCTTCTCAGTCCCTGGACCAGTGGGCTGCGCACAGAGCTCTGAGATGGCTTGGTAAAGGTAAAGGTAAAGGCCCTCCCGTTGATCATCGATTTGCTCGAGCGGGCCCAGTAACGTCTCCATTGGAGACTTTTTGTTGTTACTGTGTCTGGCATATCGAATACTCTCGATAGCTTGCCGGGCTTGAAGAGGCATAAACCAACACACGAGTCTTTTTTTTTCTTTTTTCTTTTTGCAGTTCCTTTCAAAGGAGGGCTCTGAGAGATTTGTAAAAAATTTCCGTGCCCCGGGGCTGGAGCAATAGCACAGTGGGTAGGGCCTTTGCCTTGCACGAGGATGACCCAGGTTCGATTCCCAGCATCCCATATGGTCCCCTGAGCACCGCCAGGAGTCATTCCTGAGTGCATGAACCAGAAGTAACTCCTGTGCATCGCCGGGTGTGACCCAAAATAGAAAAAAAAAAAGTTTCAGTGCCCCTAGCTCAGCGTTTGCATTGCTGTTAGGAGTGTTCTTGGGCGAGCCCACCGAGAAAGGCTGGAGCATACTCCTTTTGATTTTGAGTTTGGCAGGAGGGGTCAGCTTATGTCTCCTCCGATGTCTATGTCGCAGTAGGCGGCTTGCTTTCTTCCACCTGGTCCAGGCAACTTGCGTGAACTCGGCAGGTTTCTGCATCCCTCCCCGAGACAGAGGCAGAGAACTGCATGCTGAGAGAAGCAGAAAGGAAGGTGTGCGGTGCCCCTCAGTGGCCCCCAACTCCAGGCAGGTGCTCCTGGGGTGGGCGGGGCTGCTGCAGGCGGGGGTGAGCTCAGCCCCCACAAACTGCTCAGTGGGCCCAGCTCTGGGTGGACTGGTTCTGCTCACACTGTGTTCTCCTCCTTCCCAACCCCGCCCCCAGGTCAGCTGACCCTTCCTGCCCTTGGTTTTTTTTTTTTTGGTCTTTTGTTTTTGGGCCCTACCCAGTCCTGCTCACCCCTGACTGGGGCTCTGGGAACCCGAGGCTGTAATTTGAAAGTCCGATTGGAAAAGAGGGAAGGTTCATGAATTAACATTCATTTTTAATTCAAGAATTGAAGAGTGAAGCGTTTCCGCCCTCCCGCATCCTGCCATATTCCCAGGGGCGCTGGGCTAGAGGAGAGGTGCCCAGACCGTCTTGGCTCACTGTCCCCTTTCCAGAAAAAAGTCATTGCTTAGCACCCCCTTAAAAAGCCACCACTCCTATGGTTTAGAAAAAAGGATTCCTTTGTGTGCTGTCATTTTGTCATTTTCCCCTTTTCATCATGGTGCCCTGATTTCCAATCCCATGAATGCTGATTTCCTGTGGGCGTCACCCCAACCCCACAGACGCCCACCAGACTGCTCGCTTCCCTCTACCTTTCTTTCAAGTGACAAACACAAAGTACCCCCTCCCCGGGCCCCCGGTTACACCCAAATCCACCCCTGCCTCTTAGATCCTTTTGGGGAACTCTACTTCCTCAGTGCTCGTGAGTTGAAGACTCCCTCCCGTGGGTGTTGGGGGCTGACCGAGAAGCCTCTGGAGAACCCGAGGGGGACCCCAGGTGTCGCTGGCACATTGTGGAGCCCAAGACAGGACTCCGGGGCTCAGTTGCTGGCAGCCGAGCATGGCATTTGCAATGTCCCCACTGGAAGTTTCCCACACCTTCGTGCCCCCCAGCCACAAACACTGCAAGGGAATTGCCCGGCGCCGGCCCTGGGGAGCACGCCGACCCCCACCGCCTGGCCCTGGAGAAAAGTCACAGCCCAGGTTGTCTGGAGGCTGAAGCAGACATAAGAAGGCGGCAGATCTGGGGGTGGAAAGCTCAGAAAGCACCCCTGTTCTTTTATTTTCTTGAATTATTTTTGGGGGGTTCACGCTGGTGATGCTCAGGGGTTATTCCTGGTTCTGCACTCAGGAAACACTCTTGGCAGTGCTCGGGGACCATATGGGATGCCGGGGATCGAACCCGGGTCGACTGCGTGCAAGGCAAATGCCCTACCTGCTGTGCTTATCACTCAGACCCCTTCCCCCACCCCCATTCTTTTAAATTGTATTTAGGCACCATGACTTATGGAGTTGTTGAAAGTAGGCTAACATACTAGAAAGGAAATCACATGTGCATATGCATGTTTGCATGCATACCTCTGTGTGTGTGTGTGTGTGTGTGTGTGTGTGTGTGTGTGTGTGTCCATATCTGGTGAGCTCAAGGCTTCCTCCTGGCTCTGAAGGGCCACTCCTGCCTGGTCCAGGCAGATGCCCTCGTCGCCGCTCTCTCTCCCTGCCTCCAACTCTCCTTTCCTTCGCGTGTGTCCCGAAACACTATTTTTGTTTTCTGAGTTCATTATATTGAACTGTTTTGGAAACTGTCAGGTGCATTATGGATACTGCTAAGGAAGCGTTATTCGCAATCAGGAATTCAGAGGAACGAGGGACGGGCATCCCTTAGGGCCTGGCGGAGGTTGGGCTCGGCCTCTCAGTGGTGATGGTTTAGATGATGTCTGCGGCTGAGGGGGGTGTCCAGGAGGAAAGACCATGGGGTAGAAGTGGCCAAGCATGAGTGAGGTGAGGCCGGGGGCCTGGCAATTAGACCCATCCTGTCATCTGTTGGTTTAGAATGGGTGTCACAAGACATTTCCCAGCAAGCATCCAGTCCAGCCCAATCAGAGAGACTCAGGGAAATGGGGCTAGAAAGGCCCATTCTGGACCTAACGGGGACACCGATGACCAGGTCTTTTACTTTCTTTCTTTTTTTTTTTTTAAATGAATCACCGTGAGGTACAGTTACAGACTTACAAACTTTCATGCTTGCGTTTCAGTCATACAATGACCGAGTACCCATCCCTCCACCAGTGCCCATTCTCCACCACCAGTGATCCCAGTATCCCTCCCACCACCCTCACCCCAACCCCCCTCCACCCACCCCGCCTCTGTGGCAGGGCATTCCCTTTTGCTCTTTCTTTCCTTTAGGGTGTTGTTGTGGTTTGCAATAGAGGTATTGAGTGGCCATCGTGTCCTGACCAGGTCTTTTTCTTTACTGAAGGTCCTCCAGGCACATTCCCCCTGTCTGCCAGTGTCCTTCCACAGGTCAGGGAGGGCGATGTCTCCCTGGAAACAGATGATGGTACTTTGTGCATCCCCCCCTTGACTTGACCTTCTTGGTCTATTTCTTGGGCCGGTTCAGAGGAAGGCGAGAAGTGCTCCTGCCTCAGCGTGGTTCGGGGGGGGGGGGTGACTCCGTGTGACTTGGAGCCAGAGCGGGTCCTCACCCAGTGCTCCCCTTCCAACCCTCTTTCTGGGCTCCTCAGAGTCTGCTAAAGTGGAGCTGTCTTCCCACACTGTTTGGGTTTGTGGTCAGATCACGGATTTGCTTCTAGAAACTTGGAAGTGCCAGCGACTTGCTCACTTTGTCCCACCGTCCTCCTGCAGTCCTGGGGCCTCTGCCAGGGACCAGAGGACACTTGTGCTTGTATGACCTCTTGCCCGAAATTGCCACACAGTGAAACCCAATCTCCCCTCACCTCCAGGTCTGGTCCTGGGGCTCCCCGAGGCTGACTCTGGGGCCCAGGGTGTGTGTGGGCTCTGGAGACCCCCCCCTGTGCTGGGTTGAACCGGGTTTGAGTCTCTGCTTCTTGGACCATCCTTAGCACACCAGCTACCGGCCACTTATGATCATGGTAGAAAGTATTTCCTTTGGACCAGAGAGAGAGCGCAGTTGTCAGGTTGCATCACCTTGCGTGCAGCCAACCCCAGTTTGATCCCCGACACAGAATATGGTCCCCTAAGCTCTGCCAAGAGTAAACCTTGAGCACTTCAGGGTGTGGTCCAAACAGCTCTCATCCAAGTTTTTAGTTAGGAAGTAGGGACTTTTGTTTGAATTTTGTCACTCTTAGATCAACAGGGCTGGAACGATAGCACAGCAGGTGGGGCATTTGCTTTGCACGGGGTCGACAGGGCCGACCCGAGTTCAATTCCTCCTCCCCTCTCGGAAAGCCCGGCAAGCTACCGAGAGTATTTTGCCCCCATGGCAAAACTTGGCAAGCTCCCCGTGATGTATTCGATATGCCAAACACAGTAATAACAAGTCTCACAAGGTTACTGGGCCCACTCGAGCAAATTAATGAACAATGGGAGGACAGTGCTACAGATAGAGCTAGACCAACAGATTCATTCATTCATTCATCAGCTCTTTAGCGATAGGACTGGGCGATATTCCAGGAACATGTTCCTAGCATGATGAAGACCACATCTGCTCCCTACCTTCAGTGGACTTATATTCAAATAAGAATGACAGTAAAGGAACCCAAGTCCATGTGGCATGTGCTATTGCCTGGGCGAGGTAGTGTAGACCGTGAGCTGGGAAGGCCAGGCTGTCCAGAGCCAGTCAGGTGGGCATTGGGAGCCAGTGGGGAGCAGAGCTAGGAAAGGGGGCACTGCAGTGTCTGTGTTGGTGGGGTAAGGGAAGCCCAGGGTGGGGGCAGCAGAGGAAGTGGGCACATCTGAGAAGGGCGAGAGGATCAGTGTGTGTCTTAAGTTCAGTGAACCAGGAAGCTGAGGTGGGGGCGGGCGGGGGGGAGAGAGAGAAAAGAGAGAGGAGAGAAAGAGGGAGTGAGAGAATAGAGAAGAGAAAGAGTAAGGAGAGGAGAAAAGGGGGGGGTACCGGTGGGGTCTGCTAGGCCCTGTGGAAGAGATTCCAGCTTGTGCTAAGTCTAACCAGAAGTCACTTTCATAAAACAAAAGTCACTTTTTATTTTATAAAAGAAAAGTCGCTTTTATTCCTTCATGCCTTTGTTGGAAGCACTGTGGCTTACAATACTGCTCAGGTTGGGTTGGTGCACACAGCATCCCAACACCGCGGCCACCAAGAGTGTCCATTTCTCTCCACCCCTGTCCCAGAGCACCACCCCCACCAGCCGACACCCCCTGCCTTCCCACCCTTGGTAAGTTCTGTAAACCGGTTTTTGGGTTATTTTTATTATTATTATTATTATTATATTACAGCATAATATAATTTAATTATATTCATTAATTGTTTAATTATAGTCATCGCAATCATTTCTGTTCATCATATAATATAATATAAATCATTAAATCATTCTAATTTAGGTCATAAGGACGCAGTGGTGTTCGGGTTTATGTGCTGCTCACAGCTCCTGCACCCACCCTCCGCCCTGGAGGTGCCCGTGACCCTCCGACACTGCCCCTCGGCCATGGGTGGTCCCACCCCTCCTTCCGACTTTCTTTGTTGTGGACATGTCCCCCTCCTTCGAATTGCTCATGTGCTCCAGACGCCCCACCCACGCTCCCGTCACTTCCCTCCAACCTCTTCACCCCCCCCCCGCCCCCAAACCTGGCCTTTGCGGGGGAGGGGTCTGCAATCCAGGGTGGGGGGTTGCTGTGGATCAACCCAGCCCCGACCCCCGCTTCATTTCTCTGCACACCGGAGGCCAGTGAGCTTGTCCTGAGTTCTGCCTTCCACCCCTGGTGTCCTTCGCTCTGCCTGGTCACCCCCTGTCCCCCACTTCCCTCCAACCCCGTGAAGGAACTCACTTTCGGAAGCTGTGGTGGAGACAGCATCATGTGCCCGGTGCAGAGGGCCCAGGGCAAGGCGGACTCGTGGGAGACACAGTTGGCAGGTTGGGAGCAGAGCTGGTGGCCCCGGGCAGCGTGGTGGCCGCACCAGTGGTCAGTGGTCAGCGGGGCGGGCTGTGGGGATCTGCTTCGTGCTCCCCAGGGGATCGAGTCTGCCCTCGTGTCCAACGAGAGATGCTCCAAGGCCACAGCCTTGAGCCTGGGGTGAATCTGAGCTGCCCACCTGGGTGACCGCCCCTTCAAGTGACCTGCAGGGATTCCTGCCACTGACAGGTGAAAGCTGCTCATTTAAATGCGACCGGTTTCCAGGCTTTGCAACACCTTTCAAAGTAGCTCTTCCAGGCAAGCTTTTAAACCGGAGGCAGATGTTCCTTAGAAAAATAAACCCAAGGGCGGAGCGATAGCCCAGCGGGGAGGGTGTTTGCCTTGCACGTGGCTGACCCAAGTTTGATTCCCAGCATCCTGTAGGGTCCCCCGAGCACCACCAGGAGTAATTCCTGAGTGCAGAGCCAGGGGTAACCCCTGAGCATCGCCGGGTGTGACCCAAAAATAAAAGAACAAAAACCCCAATTTGCAACTTGCAGGAGGAAAAGAGTATTCCTGTGGCGGGTGCCCTGCTGAGTGCGTGATCTCGCGTGTTGGAAAGAGGGGCTGGGACAGGCAGTTTCTTCTAGGGGGTTTGGCGGGGACAGGGGTAGCAGCCCTGACACAGCCAGGACAGCTGGTGATTAAAAAAAAGAAATTTTTTAGAAAAAAAAAGGGATGGATTTAGATTTTTTTTCTCTGTCTCTCTCTCTCTTGGGTTGTGATGTTTGCAATTTTGGATCATTTTCTTGTAGCCGTAACACTGGGCGTTGGTGGGTTCATTGTGGATTTCCTGTTTCCGTTTGTTCTGTTGTTATTCCTTCCTTCCTTCCTACAGGGCCGGTAATCATATTTTTTCTCTCCAAAAAAAAATATAATAACAATTTCGCATACTGAGTGTGCTTTCTAAATTTGCTGAGACAACGATGCTATTGCTTTCGGGTCCCTTCGTAAAAACGTGTGCAAGATGGAAACAGATGTGTCCCACTGGCTGAGCGATGGGGTGTGTTCTTGCCCTTCTCGGCAGCCCGGCTCATCCTTTCTCAGTTGTGACACCCTTTCAGACTTGTTTCCTTCCTGTGCTCCCTCCCCATCCTAACAGTGGCCCTCTGGGCCTCATGTGAGGGACCCGATTTGCCCGGCTTGCTTGCCGGGCTCTGTGAGCTGGGATCAGACCAGCTCTACTGCGGGAAGCTTCAGCGCTGACCTACCTGGACAGCTCTTGGCCAGAGCCTGTCCTCTCTGTGAGGTGAGGGAGGGAAACGGTGATGTCCAGGGGCTCCTGGCCGCCAAAGCCAGGGCTGCTTTAGCTCGGGGGCACCACGTCTCCCAGAGGGGGGGTGGTTTCTTGTCACACAGTTGGGCGCAGGTGGCCTGGTGTGTGCAGAGCCTTCCAACCTTGTCTTCGTCCCGGGCACACCCCCTGCTCTGCTGTCCCACTGGTTGGTCCCTGGTCTCATGTCATGACCCCCCACCGATGCGATTTTCACCTGTGACCCCTACTATGTCCTGGGGGCCCCTGGTGTGTGTGTGTGTGTGTGTGTGTGTGTGTGTGTGTGTGTAGGGAGATAGACACAGCGCTGTGACAGACTCAGGCTGGCTCCATGAGTCTGGTTGACTACGATGTTCCTTCTGCCCATGTGGCTGTCACTCAGGTTCTCCTTCTTGCTGAGTGTCGTGTCTACACACTGTCCTTCCCCCAGAGGCCACAGACTCCCAACTCCTGTGTGCATAGAACTCCGTGTTCTGCCGTAGAAGGGCTCTCAGGGCACCTGACCCCCCGGGACATGGATCTGCAGCCCTGGTCAGTCCTGCCACACACAGAACCTGACCTGTCCCATGTCAGCCACATTGCTGTGGGATGCGGATGTGTGCGGTGGCCTTGTGTCTCTTGTGGGACAAAGAGAGAAAGAGACTCAGGGATGGCTGGTTTAGGGCCCCAGGAGTGGCCAGCGGGACTGAGGTTCATGGGGTGGAAGGAGGCTAAGGGGGAGGTGATTGGGGGCCCCTGAGGAGGGAAACCAAGAAGGGAGTGACCAGAGAACCAGGGGACAGCTTTGGGCTCGGGAGAACAGGAGCCCAGGCTGCAGGGGGCAGAGGGACCTAGACACCACCGATGCAGAGGAGAAGCCCAGGGAGGGGTTTAATGAGGAGCAGCAATTCTAAACCCTTCTGTGCGGGGGTCCAAGCCTGCCTCAGGGGTGGGTCGTTGTACACATCAAATATCACATGTGATTTTCTTTTCCTCTTGGGGCCACACCTGCCAATGTTTGGGGGTGTCATCAGGGAACCACCTGGTGGTACTCAAAGCCTGTGGTTCTGAGGTCACACTCAGAGCCTCAGACATGCAGGGCATTTGCTCACTTGAGTCACAGTGCCTGGCCCAAGTGTCCCCTGAATGAAGCAAGCGTGGTTGATCCCCCCTCCCCCCACCAGCTACACAGTAGCCTGATTTCATTCTTACAATGATCGAGTACCCATCTCTCCACCAGTGCCCATTCTCCACCACCAATGTTCCCAGTATCCCTCCCGC
>JAOXYA010142843.1:0-10070 GCA_028565675.1 Sorex palustris | reverse complement strand
GCATACGCAGAGAAAGAGACCCAGGCCCTCGTGGCGGGCTGTACCTGCTGTGCTGCTGCTGATTGAAAGGAGGAGAGGTGTCGCTTCAGTTTTGTTGCCGAGCCATGTGGCTAAGTTCCCCTCCCGCGAAGATTAGTGGTAAATACGGCTGTTCTATGAGATCGAGCTACGGCGCATGCGCAGAGAAAGAGACCCAGGCCTTGGCGGAGGGCTGTACCTGTTGCTGTGCAGATGGAAAGGAGGAGAGGGGTCGCTTCAGTTTTGTTGCCGAGCTGTGTGACTCATTTCCCGTCCCGAGCAGATCAGTCGTAAAAACTGGATGTCCTATGAGATTGAGCTACTGCGCATGCCCACGGAGAGACCCAGGACCTGGCGGCGGGCTGAACCTTCTGATGTGCTGATTGAAAGGAGGAGAGGGGTTGCTTCAGTTTTGTTGCCGAGCCATGTGGCTCAGTTCCCGTCCTGCGCAGATCAGGGGTAAAAACCTATGAGATCCGATGATATCTAGCTACGGCGCATGCGCAAAGAGAGACTCTCAGGGTCTGGCGGCGGTCTGTACCTGCTGTGCTGCTGATGATTGAAAAGAGGAGAGGGGTCGCTCATTACGTTTCTGAGCCGTGTGGCTCACTTCCCGTCCCGCGCAGATCAGGGGTAAAAACCGTCTGTCCTAAGAGATCGAGCTACTCGCATGCCCAGAGAGAGACCCTGGCCCTGGCGGCGGGCTGTACCTGCTGCTGTGCTGATTGAAAGGAGGAGAGGGGTCGCTTCAGTTTTGTTGCTGAGCCGTGTGGCTCAGTTCCCGACCCGCGCATATAAGGGGTAAAATCCGGCTGTCCTTTGAGAACAAGCTACAGCGCATACGCAGAGAAGAGACCCAGGCCCTGGCAGCGGGCTTTACCTGCTGTTGTGTTGATTGAAACGAGGAGAGGGGTCGCTTCAGTTTTGTTGCCTAGCCTTGTGGCTCAGTTCCCGTCCCGCGCATATCAGTGGTAAAAACCGATGAGATCCGTTGAAATCTACTACTGCGCATGCGCAAAGAGAGAGACTCGGGCCCTGGCGGCGGGCTGTACCTGCTGTGCTGCTGCTGATGGAAAGGAGGAGAGGGGTCGCTTCAGTTTTGTTGCCGAGCCGTGTGGCTCTGTTCCCGACCCGCGCAGATAATGGGTAAAATCCGGCTGTCCTATGAGATCGAGCTACTGCACATCCGCAGAGAAAGAGACCCAGGCCCTGGCAGCGGTCTGTACGTGCTGTTGTGCTGATTGAAAGGAGGAGAGCGGTCGCTTCAGTTTTGATGCCGAGCCGTGTGGCTCAGTTCCCGTCCCGTGTAGATCAGTCATAAAAACCGGCTGTCCTATGAGACCGAGCTACTGCACATGCGCAGAGAAAGAGACCCTGGCCCTGGCGGCGGTTTGTACCTTCTGTTGTGCTGATTGAAATGCGGAGAGGGGTCGCTTCAGTTTTGTTGCCGAGCCGTGTGGCTCAGTTCCCGTCCCGCGCAGATAAGTGGTAAAATCCCTCTGACCTATGAGATCAAGCTACTGGGCATGCGCAGAGAAAGAGACCCAGGCCCTGGCGGCGGGCTGTTCCTGCTGTGCTGCTGCTGATTGAAAGGAGGAGAGGGGTCGCTTCAGTTCTGTTGCCGAGCCGTGTGGCTCAGTTTCCGTCCCGCGCAGATCAGGGGTAAAATCCGGCTGTCCTATGAGATTGAGTTACTGCGCATGCACAGAGAAAGAGACCCAGGCACTGGTGGCTGGCTGTACCTGCTGTACTGCTGCTGATTGAAAGGAGGAGAGGTGTCGCTTTACTTTTGTTGCCAAGCCGTGTGGCTCAATTCCCGTCCTGCGAAGATTAGGGGTAAATCCGGCTGTTCTATGAGATCCAGCTACGGCGTATGCGCAGCGAAAGAGACCCAGGCCCTGGCAGCGGGCTGTAACTGCTGATGTGCTGATTGAAAGGAGGAGAGGGGTTGCTTCAGTTTTGTTACCGAGCCATGAGGCTCAGTTCCCGTCCTGCGCAGATCAGGGGTAAAACCTATGAGATACGATGATATCTAGCTACTGCGCATGCGCAAAGAGAGAGACTCAGGGTCTGGCGGCAGTCTGTACCTGCTGTGCTGCTGCTGATTGAAAAGAGGAGAGGGGTCGCTCATTTCGTTTCTGAGCCGTTTGGCTCCCTTCCCGTCCCACGCAGATCAGGGGTAAAAACCGTCTGTCCTAGGAGATCGAGCTACTGCGCATGCCCAGAGAGAGACACTGGCCCTGGCGGCGGGCTGTACCTGCTGCTGTGCTGATTGAAAGGAGGAGAGGGGTCGCTTCAGTTTTGTTGCCCATCCGTGTGGCTCAGTTCCCGTCTCGCACAGATCAGGGGTATAATCCTGTTGTCCTATGAGTTCGAGAAACTGCGAATGCGTAGAGAAGGAGACCCAGGCCCTAGCGGGGGGATGTAGCTGATGTGCTGCTGCTGATTGAAAGGAGGAGAGGGGTTGCTTCAGTTTTGTTGCCGAGCCGTGTGGCTCACTTCCGGTTCCGCGCAAATCAGGGGTGAAAACCGGCAGTCCTATGAGATCGAGCTACTGCGAATACTCAATAAAAGAGACTTAGGCCATGGCGGCGGGCTGTGCCTGCTCTGCTGCTGCTGATTGAAAGGAAGAGAGGGGTCGCTTCAATTTTGTTGCCGAGCCGTGTGGCTCAGTTCCCGTCCCGCGCATATAAGGGGTAAAATCCGGCTCTCCTATGAGAACGAGCAACTGCGCATGCGCAGAGAAAGAGACCCAGGCCCTGGCAGCGGGCTTTACCTGCTGCTGTGTTGATTGAAAGGAGGAGAGGGGTCGCTTCAGTTTTGTTGCCGAGTCTTGTGGCTCAGTTCCCCCCCTGCGCAGATCAGGGGTAAAAACCTATGAGATCCGATGAAATCTACTACTGCGCATGCGAAAGAGAGAGACCCAAGCCCTGGCGGCGGGCTGTACCGGCTGTGCTGCTGCTGATGGAAAGGAGGAGAGGGGTCGATTCAGTTGTGTTGCCGAGCCGTGTGGCTCAGTTTCTGTTCCGCGCAGATCAGGGGTAAAATCCGGCTGTCCTATGAGATCGAGTTACTGCGCATGCACAGAGAAAGAGACCAGGCACTGGTGGCGGGATGTACCTGCTGTGCTGCTGCTGATTGAAAGGACCAGAGGGGTCGCTTTAGTTTTGTTGCCAAGCCGTGTGGCTCAGTTCCTGTCCCGCGCAGTTCAGTCGTAAAAACCGGCTGTCCTATGAGATCGAGCTACTGCGAATGCCCAGAGAGAGACCCAGGCACTGGCGGCGGGATGTAACTTCTGTTGTGCTGATTGAAAGGAGGAGAGTGGTCGCTTCAGTTTTGATGCCGACCCGTGTGGCTCAGTTCCCGTCCCTCGCAGATCAGGGGAAAAATCCGTCTGTCCTATGAGATAGCGCTACAGCGCTTGCGCAGCGAACGGGACCCAGGCCCTGGCAGCTGGCTGTACCTACTGCTGTGCTGATTGAAAGGAGGAGAGGGGTTGCTTCAGTTTTGTTGCTGAGCCATATGTCTCAGTTCCCGTCCTGCGCAGATCAGGGGTAAAAACCTATGAGATCCGATGATATCTAGCTACTGCGCATGCGCAAAGAGAGAGACTCAGGCCCTTGCAGCGGGCTGTACCTGCTGTGCTGCTGCTGATTTAAAAGAGGAGAGGGGTCGCTCATTTCGTTGCTGAGCCGTGTGGCTCAGTTCCCGTCCCCCGCAGATCAGGGGTAAAAACAGGCTAGCCTATGAGATCGAGCTACTGCGCATGCCCAGAGCGAGCGACCCAGGCCCTGGCGAAGGGCTGTACCTTCTGTTGTTCTGATGGAAAGGAGGAGAGGGGTCTCTTCAGTTTTGTTGCCGAGCCGTGTGGCTCAGTTCCCATCCCGCGCAGATCAGGGGAAAAAAACCGGCTGTCCTATGAGATCGAGATACTGGCATGCTCAGAGATAGAGACCCAGGCCATGGCGGCGGGCTGTACCTGCTGCTGTGATGCTTGAAAGGAGGAGAGGGGTCGCTTCAGTTTTGTGCCGAGCCGTGTGGCTCCGTTCCCGTCCCGCCTAGATCAGGGATAAAAACCGGCTGTCTTATGAGATCGAGCTACTGCACATGCGGAGAGCGAGAGACCCAGACCCTGGCGGCTGGCTCTACCTGCTGCTGTGCTGATTGAAAGCAGGAGAGGGGTCGCTTCAGATTTGTTGCCGAGCCGTGTGGCCTAGTTCCCGTCCAGCGCAGATCAGGGTTAAAATCTGGCTGTCCTGTGAGATCGAGCTACTGCGCATGTGCAGAGAAAGAGACCCCGGCCCTGGCGGCGGGCTGTACCTGTGTGCTGCTTTGCAGATTGAAAGGAGGAGAGGGGTTGCTTCTGTTTCATTGCCGAGCCATGTGGCTCAGTTCCCGTCCTGCGCAGATCAGGGGTAAAAACCTATTTGATCCGATGATATCTAGCTACTGCGCATGCGTAAAGAGAGAGACTCAGGCCCTGGCAGCGGGCTGTTCCTGCTGTGCTTCCGCATTGAAAGGAGGAGAGGGGTCGCTTCAGTTTTTTTGCCGAGACGTGTGGTTCAGTTCCCGTCCCGTGCTGATCAGGATTGAAAACAGGCTGTCCTATGAGATTGAGCTATTGCGCATGCCCTGAGAGAGACTGAGGCCCTGGCAGCGGGCTGTACCTGCTGCTGTGCTGATTGAAATGTGGAGAGGGGTCCCTTCAGGTTTGTTGCCGAGCCGTTTGGCTCAGTACCCGTCCCACGCAGATCAGGGGTAAAACCCGGCTGTCCTATGAGATCCAGCTATTGCGCAAGCATAGAGAAAGAGACCCAGGCCCTGGCGGCGGGCTGTGCCTGCTGTGCTGTTGCTGATTGAAAGGAGGAGAGGGGACGACTCAATTTTTTTGCCCAGCCGTGTGGCTCAGTTTCGTCCCGCTCAGATCAGGGGTAAAAATCTATGAGATCGAATGAAATCTAGCTACTGAGCATGCGCAAAGAGAGAGACTGAGGCCCTGGCAGCGGGCTGTACCTGCTGCTGTGCTGATTGAAAGGAGGAGAGGGTTCCCTTCAGTTTTGTTGCGGAGCCCTATGGCTCAGTTCCCATCCCGCGCAGATAAGGGTTAAAATTCGGCTCTCCTATGAGACCGAGCTACTGCTTATGCGCATAGAAAGAGACCCAGGCCCTGGTGGCGGGCTGTACCTGCTGTGATGCTGCTGATTGAAAGGAGGAGAGGGGTCGCTTCAGTATTGTTGCCGAGCCGTGTGGCTCAGTTCCAGTCCCGCGCAGATCAGGGGTAAAATCCAGCTGTCCTATGAGATTGAGCTACCGCTCATGCGCTGAGATAGAGAACCAGGAACTGGTGGCGGGCTGTACCTGCTGTGCTGCTGCTGACTGAAAGGAGGAGAGGGGTCGCTTCAGTTTTGTTGCCGAGCCGTGTGGCCCAGTTCCCGTCCCGTGTAGATCAGTCGTAAAAACCGGCCTTCCTATGAGATTGATCTACTGCCCATGCCCAGAGAGAGACCCAGTCCCTTGCGGCGGACTGTAACTTCTGCTGTGCTGATTGAAATGCGGAGAGGGGTCGCTTCAGTTTTGTTGCCGAGTCGTGTGGCTCAGAACCCGTGCCGCGCAGATCAAGGGTAACATCCGGCTGTCCTATGATAACGAGCTACTGCGCATGCGCCGAGCGAGAGACCCAGACCCTGGCGGCAGGCTCTACCTATGCTGTGCTGATTGAAAGGAGGAGAGGGGTCGCTTCAGTTCTGTTGCCGAGCCGTGTGGCCTAGTTCCTGTCCCGCGCAGATCAGGGGTAAAATCCGGCTGTCCTGTGAGATCGAGCTACTGCGCAACGCAGAGAAAGAGACCCAAGCCCTGGCGGCGGGCTGTACCTGCTGTGCTGCTGTGCTGCTTGAAAGGAGGAGAGGGGTCGCTTCAGTTTTGTTGCCAAGCCATGTGGCTCAGTTCCCGTCCTGCGCAGATCAGGGGTAAAAACCTATGAGATCTGATGATATCTAGCTACTGCGCATGCGTAAAGAGAGAGACTCAGGCCCTTGCAGCGGGCTGTACCTGCTGTGCTTCAGCAGATTGAAAGGAGAAGAGGGGTCGCTTCAGTTTTGTTGCCGAGACGTGTGGTTCAGTTCCTGTCCCGTGCAGATCAGGATTGAAAACAGGCTGTCCTTTGAGATTGAGCTATTGCGCATGCCCTGAGAGAGACTGAGGCCCTGGCAGCGGGCTGTACCTTCTGCTGTGCTGATTGAAATGTGGAGAGGGTTCGCTTCAGTTTTGTTGCCGAGCCGTGTGGCTCAGTACCCGTCCCGCGCAGATTAGGGTTAAAACCCGGCTGTCCTATGAGATCCAGGTACTGCGCATGCGCAGAGAAAGAGACCCAGGCCCTGGCGGCGGGCTGTGCCTGCTGCGCTGTTGCTGATTGAAAGGAGGAGAGTGGACGCCTCAATTTTTTTGCCCAGCCGTGTGGCTCAGTTTCGTCCCGCTCAGATCAGAGGTAAAAATCTATGAGATCCAATGAAATCTAGCTACTGAGCATGCGCAAAGAGAGAGACTGAGGCCCTGGCAGCGGGCTGTACCTGCTGATGTGCTGATTGAAAGGAGGAGAGTGGTCCCTTCAGTTTTGTTGCCGAGCCCTATGGCTCAGTTCCCGTCCAGCGCAGATAAGGGGTAAAATCCGGCTCTACTATGAGACCGAGCTACTGCACATGCGCATAGAAAGACACCCAGGCCCTGGCGGCGGGCTGTACCTGCTGTGCTGATGCTGACTGAAAGGAGGAGAAGGGTCATTTCAGTTTTGTTGCCGAGCCGTGTGGCCCAGTTCCCGTCCCGCCTAGATCAGTCGTAAAAACCGGCTGTCCTATGAGATCGATCTACTGCGCATGCAGAGAGAGAGACCCAGTCCCTTGCGACGGACTGTAACTTCTGCTTTGCTGATTGAAATGCGGAGAGGGGTCGCTTCAGTTTTGTTGCCGAGCCGTGTGGCTCAGTACCCGTGTGGCGCAGATCAAGGGTAACATCTGGCTGTCCTATGAGAACGAGCTACTGCGCATGCGCAGAGTGAGAGACCCAGACCGTGGCGGCTGGCTCTACCTGCTGCTGTGCTGATTGAAAGGAGGAGAGTGGTCGCTTCAGTTCTGTTGCCGAGCTGTGTGGCCTAGTTCCTGTCCCGCGCAGATAAGGGGTAAAATCCGGCTATCCTGTGAAATCGAGCTACTGCACATGTGCAGAAAAAGAGACCCAGGCCCTGGCGGCGGGCTGTACCTGCTGTGCTGCTGCTGATTGAAAGTAGGAAAGGGGTCGCTTCAGTTTTATTGCCGAGCCGTGTGGCTCAGTTCCCGTCACACGCAAATCAGGGGTAAAATCCGGCTGTCCTATGAGATTGAGGAACTGCGAATGCCCAGAGAGAGACCCAGGACCTGGCGGCGAGCTGTACCTGATGCTGTGCTGATTGAAATGAGGAAAGGGGTCGCTTCAGTTTTGTTGCTGATCCGTGTGGCTCAGTTCCCGTCCCACGCATTTCAGGGGTAAAATCCTGCTGTCCTATGAGATCGAGCTACTGCGCATGCGCAGAGAAAGAGAATCAGGTCCTGGCGGCGGGCTGACCTGCTTGCTGCTATTGATTGAAAGGAGGAGAGGGGTCACTTCAGTTTTGTTTCTGAGCCATGTGGCTCAGTTCCCGTCCTGCTCAGATCAGGGGTAAAAATCTATGTGATCTGATGTCATCTAGCTAATGCGCATGCGCAAAGAGAGAGACTCAGGCCCTGGCGGCGGGCTGTACCTACTAAGCTGCTGCTGAATGAAAGGAGGAGAGGGGTCGCTTCAGTTTTGTTGCCGAGCCGTGTGGCTCAGTTCCCGTCCCACGCATATCAGGGGTGAAAACCGGCTGTCCTATGAGATTGAGCTACTGCGCATGCCCAGAGAGAGAGACCCAGTCCCTGGAAGCGGGCTATACCTGCTGCTGTGCTGATTGAAAGGAGGAGAGGGGTCGCTTCTGTGTGTTGCCCAGCCTTGTGGCTCATTTCCCGTCCCCCGCAGATCAGGGGTAAAAACCGGCAGTCCTATGAGATTGAGTTACTTCGCATACCCAGATAGATACTCAGGGCCTGGCGGCGGGCTGTACCTGCTGCTGTGCTGATTGAAAGGAGGAGAGTGGTCGCTTCAGGTTTGTTGCGGAGCCGTGAGGCTCACTTCCCGTTCCACGCAATTCAGGGGTAAAAACCGGTTGTCCTATGAGACCGAGCTTCTGTGGATGCCCAGAGAGAACCCAGGACCTGGCGGCGGGCTGTACCAGTTGCTGTGCTGATTGAAAGGAGGAGATGGTTGCCTCAGTTTTGGTGCCGAGCCGTGTGGCTCAGTTCCCATCCCGCGCATATCAGGGGTAAAAACCGGCTGTCGTATGAGATAGAGCCAGTGCGCATGCGCAGAGAAAGAGACTCAGGCCCTGGCGGCGGGCTGTACCTGCTGTGCTGCTGCTGATTGAAAGGAGGAGAGGGTCGCCTCAGTTTTGGTGCCGAGCCGTGTGGCTTAGTTCCCGTCCCGCGCAGATCAGGGGTAAAATCCGGCTGTCCTATGAGACGAGCTACTGCGAATGCCCAGAGAGAAACCCTGGACCCGGCGGCGAGCTGTACCTGCTGGTGTGCTGATTGAAAGGAGAAGAGGGGTCGCTTCAGTTTTGTTGCCGATCCGTGTGGCTCAGTCCCGTCCCGGGCAGATCAGGGGTAAAATCCTGCTGTCCTATGAGATCGAGCCAATTCGCTTGCGCAGAGAAAGAGACTCAGGTCCTGGCGGCGGGCCGAACCTGCTTGGTGCTATTGATTGAATGGAGGAGAGGGGTCACTTCAGTTTTGTTGCCGAGCCATGTGACTCAGTTCCCGTTCAGCGTAGATCAGTGGTAAAAACCTATGAGATCCTATGTCATCTAGCTAATGCGCATGCGCAAAGAGAGAGACTCCGGCCCTGGCGGTGGGCTGTACCTTCTAAGCTGCTCCTGATTTAAAGGAGGAGAGGGGTCGCTTCTGTTTTGTTGCTGAGCCGTGTGGCTCAGTTCTCGTCCCCCGCAGATCAGGGGTAAAAACCGGCAGTCCTATGAGATCGAGTTACTTCGCATACCCAGATAGAGACCCCGCCCTGGCGGCGGGCTGTACCTGCTGCTATGCTGATTGAAAGGAGGAGAGGGGTTGCTTCAGGTTTGTTGCGGAGCCGTGAGGCTCAGTTCCCGTTCCACGCAATTCAGGGGTAAAAACCGGCGGTCCTATGAGACCGAGCTACTGTGGATGCCCATAGAGAGACCTAGGAACTGGCGGCGGGCTGTACCAGCTGCTGTGCTGATTGAAAGGAGGAGAGGGTCGCTTCAGTTTTGGTGCCGAGCCGTGTGGCTCAGTTCCCGAACCGCGCAGATCAGGGGTAAAAACCGGCTGTCCAATGAGATCAAGCTACCGCGCATGCCCAGAGCGAGAGACCAACGCCCTGGAGGCGGGCTGTACCTGCTGCTGTGCTGATTGAAAGGAGGAGAGGGGTCGCTTCAGTTTTGTTGCCGAGCCGTGTGGTTCAGTTCCCGTCCCGTGCAGATCAGGGGTAAATACCGGCTGTCCTATGAGATCGAGATACTGCGCATGCCCAGGGAGAGAGACCCAGGCCCTGGAGGTGGGCTGTACATGCTGTGCTGCTGCTGATTGAACGGAGGAGAGGGGTCGCTTCAGTTTTGTTGCCGAGCCGTGTGGCTCAGTTCCGGTCCCGGTAGATCAGGGGTAAAAACCGGCTGTCCTATGAGATCTAGCTACTGCGCATGCCCAGAGAGAGAGACCCAGGCCCTGGAGGCAGGGTGTACCTGCTGCTGATTGAAAGGAGGAGAGGGTTTGCTTCAGTTTTGTTGCAGAGCCGTGTGGCTCAGTTCCCATCCCGCGCAGATCAGGGGTAAAAACCTGCAGTCTTATGAGATCGAGCTACTTCCCATGCCAGAGAGAGAGAGACCCAGGCCCAGGCGGAGGGCTGTAACTGCTGTGCTGCTGCTGATTGAAAGGAGGAGAGGGGTCGCTTCAGTTTTGTTGCCGAGCCGTGTGGCT
>JAOXYA010142791.1:0-21553 GCA_028565675.1 Sorex palustris | reverse complement strand
ACAGCAGCAATTTTGGGGTATCTGGAAGTCTGAAGGCGCCATCAGGCTGCTGATGCACTCGCCTCACAGGTACAGATAGACCTGCTTGCGGCACCATACCTCCGGAGTTCTTGATTCTGGATATTAATCGATCATCAGATAAAGAATTTACAAATATCCTCTCCATTCTGTCGGTTGCCTTTTTGCTGTATAGATTATGTTGACACAAGAAAGTTTTTCATTGGGTCTGGAGTGATAGCACAGTGGGTAGGGCGCTTGCCTTGCACACGGCCGACTCAGGTTCGATTCCCAGCATCCCATATGGTCCCCCGAGCACCGTCAGGAGTAATTCCTCAGTGCAGAGCCAGGAGTAATCCTGAGCATTGCCGGGTGTGACCTAAAAAGAAAAAAAAAATTTTTTTTTCATTAACTGTTATTTTTTACTAGCAGTTTATCTATTACAGTGAACAGTTTCTGCATTTTCACTTTTGCTGCCTCTGCTTTGGTATTTTCAAGAAGGCACCATCAAATCTATGAAACTTCCACCTGTTTTCTTTTTAAAATTTCACAATTTTAAACTGTGCTCAGATGACATGTATAAGCTAAAAATGATTTTTGGGCTGAGGAGATGGTTCAGTGGGCTGGAATATTGCTCCCCTGAGCACACTGGGTGTGACCCCCAAATTAAATAAAGCACAGTTTTATGCTTTCCCCTGCCCGCAGCACACTAGACTTGGGGGGTATTCTGTCCTGCACTGGAGTATGTCTTTCTCAGGAAGGGCAGCTGATGCCAGAGTTGCTTCTTGGGAGAGATGCCCTCGTTGGTTTGAGCAGCTTCCCCTGCCTGAGGACCTGAGTCCTGCTCTCTCAGATGGAACTGTCTGTCGCTTGTCAGTTTGTGAAATATGGGCACTACTGTCTTGGCCAGCGTTGTGGGCCGATTTCATTCCCGTGGAGGGTGTGGGCTCTCCTGGTGCTGGCTGGTGTGATCTCCTGCCTTGCAGTGCCACGGGCCCTGGGCAGGATGGAGTATCCATCGCCAGGTGCCCCCTCAGTGCTGCTGGTCAGCACGTAGACCAGTGCATGCTCACATGAGAGTCTCCTCTGGCTGCTGCCATGTTTGTGGGGCCTGCCTGATGCAGCCGCCAGAGAGGCTGCTGGGCCCAAGGCTGTGTGGCTGGCCAGGATGGGGCCAGACCCTCCACTCGTCCTGGGGATTTTTCCTCTGAGCTGGGATGTTACAGCCATGCTTGCTCTTGCCTGCGGAATGCATGGAAACTTTTGCTCACCTATTCTTCATGGGGAATGATGGTTCCATGCCTGCCCTGCCCAGAGCTCCAGGGAGCTATGCCAGCCTCTGACTTTGGGTGGCACGTGTTGTGAGAGGTACTTTGGTAACTTTGCTCTTCCTTGTCTCTGTGTGTGTTTTGACTAAGAACCCACCACCTTGCTCAGAATAGGCTGAGTTTTCTTTGTCTCCCTTCCCAGGGTCATCAGAGAGCTGTCAGCAAAGGCCCTGCATAACCTTACCCAGCAGGCACCCAGCTACATGGCCACACACGGTAGGTGACCCAGCACACATATGTATGCGTACAGCTGCGTGTACAGCCCTGCCCCACCAGCACCCCTGTAGATACCTGGACACACATTTTGACATGCAGACTGCATGGGAGCAGTGACAGCCCTGCTGCTGGACTCAGACCTGGGTGACCGTGGCCTCTCTCACCCCTGGGGAGACCGTGCCCATGACCCCTGGGGAGACTGTGCCCCTGACCCCTGGGGAGACCATGCCTCTGACCCCTGGGGAGACCATGCCTTTGACCCCTGGGGAGATCGTGCCTCTGACCCCTGGATTGACTGTGGCCTCTCTGGCCCCTGAGATGGAGATGGCCTCTCTGACCCCTCGGGTGGAGATGGCTTCTCTGTCTCTATCCCTGAGAGATGATTAACATGTCCTGTTGAGCCTGTGTTTGCCTTTCAGAAGCAGCTACAGTACAGGTCAAGTGAATTGTAGATTGGCCTGAGAGCTAGTGCAGGGCTCAGGGCCTTGCACACAGCAGATCCAGGTTCCATCCTTGGCACCCCATAGTTTTCCGAGCCCTGCCAGGAGTGCAGAACCTGGAGTAAGCACAAAAGAATCTGAAACAAAGCGATGCTCCCTGTCTCCTGGAAGGTCCCATTTCAGAAGCCAGCAGGGTCAGCACAGTGTGTCCCCTGAGATTCAGTATCCCCGGGAGAGGGGACATGTCCACTCTGTCTCAGCATGTAGTGATAGAGACTGGGCTCATTCTCTGGGCTGCTGCAGGCCCTGCCACTGTGTGTCTCCCTGAAGGCCGGAGCCTCCTGTCTCCTGGTCTGTCCCCCGTACCTTCCTCAGCTCCTCTTTGTGGGTTCTGGTAGCCTCTCAGCTTCCTCCCAGCTTTCACACAGCACTGACCCCCTACGGCTGCTCATAGGAGTTCTCCTGGCCACATCTGGGCATGGGAAAGCTGAGGCCTTGTTCTTTCCCACTTGGGGCAAGGGCAGTGCCAGTCTGGCCTGTCATCACTCTGGGTCGGGGACTTGTGGTGCCAGGAGCTAGGCTGGGCAGGGTGCTCATCCCCTGCCTGCCCTGGCCCAGTCTGCCCTCCTGAGCTCCAGGACGCCGTCCTCCCTCAAACTGCCCTGAGCCTGGGGCTGGTTCCCTGCAGCAGCCTGATCTGCGGTTCTGTGTGTCCCTGCAGTTCTCCCACGACTGTTGTCCATGGTGCAGAGCTCGGACCTGCATGAGCGCCATGGGGCCGTGCTTGCCTGTGCTGAGGTCGCTCACAGCCTGCACAGCCTGGTGAAGCAGGAGTGCAGGTAGGCAGAGCCTCAGGCCCTCCCAGCACTGCTCCTCCTGAGAGGCAGGCTCAGTGGCCCGTTACCTCTGTGGGACTCACGTGCTTTTTCCCTGCAGGCCCATCACTGACTACCTGGATGCAGAGGCACTGCAAGGCCTGAAGAGGATCCACCAGCAGGTGTGGGTGCCTGAAGTCTCAAGTTCAGAGAGGGTGGCTCCTGGCTATCCCCATGTCCACACCATGAGGCCATTGGGTTGAGGAGTGTGTGTAGGAGGTGCCAGATACTTATTTCGGGCCTCTGTGTCCTCCTCTAGGAGCGATAGATCTGTCCCTCCAGGGGCCTTGGGGACCTGTGAGCATCTGTGGGTCTCCAGGTCAAGACTGTCATGACTCACATGTTTGCTGTTCACTCTCTGAGCAGACCATTGTGGTGACCTCTGACCCTTACTGGTGCCAGACTGTGGTTCCAGCAAAGACACTTGTCTATTTACTGATGTTTCTCACTTTGGAGTGTGGTGTTGGCTCTACCATTGGGCTGTGCCAGCCTGCATATGCCAGTGTGATGGGAAAGTGGGTAATAGCGGTGGGACCTGCTTTCTGGAGTTTGGTGTGAAGGAAGAGCTTGGACTCTGTGTGAAAACTCAGCTTGCTCTGCTGGGGCAGGGCTGCCAGGCCCCGGCCATCCCCTTCTGATCCCTCGGAGGGGCGTGGGGGTTTGGGCTGTCGGGCGGGGTGTATGGGGGGCATAGGCTCCTGCCAGAGGCTCTTCTGGGCCTTCCCCACACCAGCAGTCAGCAGGCTGGGGCAGACTTGGTGTTGTCTGTTCCTTGGGATACTCATTGTTCTACAGAACATTCTACAATGTTCTACAGAACAGAACATTGCTGTTCTACAGACTTGAGAATGGGATCTGTAAATGCCTAACTTTCGATTCTTTGTTATCAGTTTTACGAGCGTCACTTATACAGGTAAGCACCACATACCCAAGACTCTTGAGATTGCTGGGTCAAGGCTGTAGGCCGACTGCCCACCAGCATGTCCCTGCTGCAGGACTGGGGGTCTCTCTTAGCCTGTCTCTGTGCCTGGATCAGAGGGAGCATTGGGAGTTGAAACCCGGAGTGCTGGCTGGGGCCTGAGGGATTGTTGGTTGTTGTGTGGCCAAGGCTTTAGCTTAGGGCCCTGCCTGCAGCCTGGACCTGGGGCCACTGTCATGTGGTCATGTCAATGGAGCCCTGGAGTGGCTCTGAGACATCTGGTATAGTGCCCTTTTGGTGGCTGCTGAGATAGACTTCTACTGGTGCTGGTCACCATCTGGGCAGTGTGGGGGCTCTGTTCCCTTGGGGTTCTGGCAGGACCTGCACCTGCTCTCCCCTAGTGGCCACTGCTATGCTGGCCATGTATGTCCACTGACGAATGGACCATCTGTTAAGTGTCTTTGAACCCTTCATGTGTCATGGGGATGTGAGGCTATGTTCCTGTGTGGCCTCATAACGTAGCTGTGAGGCCAGTGTCCATCCAGCCCTTGAGTGGACTGCCGTTGTCCTCTTTTGGACACTCCCTGCCTCTTCCCATCTCCAGCTTTTCTGGCTTTGTGTCCAGGACCGCAGGGTATCCTCACTGAGCAGCCCATATAGGAGCTTCTTTTAGAGCTCACCCTTCCCAGCCTCTGCCTGAGGCTGAGCTGGAACCACGTGACCTCACTGCAGTTGCCCTGCTGTCCGGAGCCCCTGTCACAGAAGTCCACAGAATCTATCCCCCTGGTGGACATGGGACCCAGAGCCCCCTTTCCTTCTCTGGCTGTCAGTGATGGGGCCCTGCTGGGGTCCCAGGTGATGGTGGGCAGCATGGGGACAGGGTCTTGATCCAGAGTGTTTTTATCTTTTGCAGGGGTCTTGGAGGAGAACTCATGAGACAAGCAGGTAGGCCTATGGGACATGGTTCTAAAGGGCAGGGTCAACCTTGTCTGCCCACTGCACAAGCAGTCCACAGCCCTGCAGGGCCTGGACGCCTCTCCTGGTGACAAAGCCCAGGACAGTCGGCCTCCTCCCATAACCATCCTGGACAGACAGCCCCTGGGGAAGGTCCTGCAGGTGGGATAAGGAGTGCACCTCTGTCCTGCGTCTGCCCCTTGTGTGGTGACTTAGGGTCATGTTTTTAAGGAGGAAAGCCGAGTCAGCAGACACCACTGAGTGAAGGGTCCAGCAGTCTGTTCCTGGGCTTAGCTCCTGCTTGGCCTGTGGGTCTCAAATCAGCCACAGAGGGTGAGGCAGGAGTGGAGGGTGGAGATCTAAAATCGTTTCCCATTCAGGCAGCAATGTGTAATAGGGTGCAGAAGGGCATTCAAAGGTAATGGTAAGTTCTATCTCATGACTTTGTCACATTAGTTAAAGGCTTTTTTGAGGTGTCAGAGACACTGTACAAAGGCTAAGGCACTAGCACAGCCTAGAATGAGGCTGTGGTTGCAGGTTCAAATCCGGGTACCATACGTGTCCCCAAGCACCCCCAGGAGTAGCCCCTGAGCACCACTGGTGTGGACCAAAAACCAGAAAATAAATTAACTGTTGTCTCACGGACTCATTTAAAAAAGAAAGCTTTTAAATAAATATGAAGGGCTTAAATAAATATGATTGAGAGAAGCAGAGGTGTTTCACTACAGTTCTGCCTCAGCAATTAGCCCACAACGACTTAAGACCTCACTAGGCCTGGCAGTGGACACTACATCATCCATGGCCAGGCACGAGACGGCACTTCTAGTGCCCCAGCCTCGTAGCTGACTCCTGCAGTCATGCTCTGAGCTGCCCCTGGCTGCACATGCAGGACCTGCTGGCCTCACACAGCGCTTACCTCTGCCCCTCGGGCTGCTCTCCCTGGGCTGGCATGGTCATCGGGGCAGGGAGGCGTGGAGGTGCTGATGGGCACTTGGGTGGCTCTGGGGCAGGCTGAGGTGCAGGGGCAGCCTTCTGAGAAGTCGTGTGTGTTCTCTTCCCTGACCAGTGTGCACCCTGATAGAGAGACTCTCACTGTCCAAGATGCCCTTCAGAGGAGACCCGGTCATTGGTAAGAGTTTTTCTCACTGCCAGGACTGATGGTGCGGGTCTGGGGTTCAGTTCCTAAGCAGCATGGGGCCCTGGAACGTGGGTCGGCATGGTAGGTAGCTCAGTGGGCAGAGACCCTCTAGGTGGTCCTGAACCCCCAAAAACAAAGCAAAATAGACTCTCCCTGTGGCTCTCAGCTGGGCTCACATGCCTGTGCCTCTGTGCCTGTGCCCCAGGTGGACTGTACTTCCCAGATGGACAGTGCCAGTCCAGGGGACAGACTGCATGGCCACTTCTGGGGGCTCAGGTGCAGCAGAAAAGCGGTGGCCAGGGCCCCTACAGTTCCTGTGCTGCCTGGTGCCATCTGTGACCCTGAAACTACAGAATTCAGTTGGACCGCTGCCAGCATTGCATCTGACTGCAGTGGACGCTGGGATGGGGAAGGGCTTGTGGGAGGGACTGGTAGGTGGGCAGATGGCAGCCAGCAGGAAGGAGTCTTTCTCCCTTGCACTCGAAGGCCCTTTTAGAGCCCTGGGAGCGGCCCATGGGCTGTGGCACAGGGTGGAGGCCGCGTGCTCTGCTGTGTCCCTTTAGACCCTGTGGTCAGCTGACAGGGCTGCTGTCCCCACAGAGGGCTGGCAATGGCTCATCAGTGACACGCTGAGAAGTCTCCGTCTCTTCTCCAGCTCTTCCAAACAGCGCATCAAGGTGAGAGACCGTGGCCGAGATGCCTGGAATTGGGGTGGGGTATGGTGGGATGGGGGTCCCTACTTGAAACCAGGAAAGTGCGTAGAGCACTGAGGCTTTACTGCCTTCATAGGGCTATGGCTGCATTTCTGTGGGAGCATGTGGTCTTTTCTCCCGGGCGGCCACTCTGGGGAGGGGTGCATGCAGGGAACATGGCGGGATCTGTGGGTGCCTCCGCTGTCCTCACTGCTCTGGGACCCTACACCTTTGGGAATCCATGAAGGCAGGCTCTGCTGGGGGTTGGAGTGCACTCTGCTCAGAGCCTTCATGGCTCTCCAGTGGCCATAGGCAGTTTCCTCTGAGCACAGAATCGATCCCCCCACCCCCCTGACGGAGCAGGGTGTCTGCATCTGATCTGTAGTGGGATGTCCTGGGATGATGCATTCTGAGACACGGCCTCCCTGCCCAGCCAGTGAGCTGAGGGAGCTCCTCTCCCTGCTCTCTACTCCCATGGCCAGGCCTGTCCTGGTCTCTGTCCCAGGGCCCGTGAACTCCCAGTAACCCTAAAGGGGGCATCGACACATCTGGGAGGAACAGCCCTTGGTGCTGTTGTGGGAAGTGCAGGGGCAGGCCCCCCTGTGTGGCTCAGATCTGTGTGGTGTGGGCTTTCGGGGGGAGGTGGGCGGCGGGGCTGTGGGGCAGGAAACCACGTGTTTCTGTTCCTGGTGTCTGGAGGCTGAGCTGCTGGGAGCCTGGCCGTGCTCATGTCCTGCTTTTTCAGGAAGCTGCTGTCTCGGCCTTCGCTGCCCTTTGCAGCGAGTACTACAGGGAGGAGCCCGGGGCAGAGCCCTCCACTGTTCAGGGTGAGTGAGCTGCAAGAGCACCCCACTCCCCCAAGCCCTGCTGTGGGACAGGCCGAGATGGGAGTGGATTGTGCCGTGGCTGCTTGGGGTCATCTCACAGAATCCCTTTCCTCCTGCCACTCTTCTTGGGGCCCATTTTGTGTGGAGACTTGGAGAACATTGTTGCAGTCACTGGGGTGTCCGCCATTGCCATCCCTGTGGGACCACTGTGCCTGGCAGAGACCCTGCTGACTTTCCCCAGTGTCTCTGAAGGGTGTGTTTTAGAAGCCCCCTTGTGTTCGGACTTTCAGTGTTGCATTCCTCAGGGCATCAGAGGCCCTGTTTCCTGCCCTCTTCCTCTTTCTTCTCTCCTCTGGGTGTCTCAATTCAGCCCCGACTGGTCTGCAGTCACACTGCACACCGTCCCTTTATCCTTTAGGCCAGCTCTGGCTTCCTTGAGGTAGTTGCTGTCTTCGGGCTCTCTCTGGTCATGGCCACCTCATCTGCGGCCCTCCCTGAAGGGAGAGTCTGGTCTGGCTTTCCAGAAGCCCAGGTCCTGCTTGGAGAATGCACAGGGTTCTGGGAGTGGCAGGCAGCGTGAGTCTCTCTGTCCTCTGCTTTTCAGGGGAGCTCATACAGCAGTTTCTTACCGAGCTCCAGCATCCAGAGGAGATGACGCGCTGTGGCTTCTCACTGGCCTTAGGTGCACTGCCAGACTTCCTGCTGAAGGGCCAGCTCCAGCAGGTGAGACCGGCGCTGCAGACCAGGGTCTGCTGTGTTGATTTCGGACCAGCAGCAGGACTACCTGGGCAGAGGCGGACAGGTCACTAGAGCCAAGAGCAGCTCCTGGGGGGTGGGGCAGAGATAGGGAGGAGGCGCCGGTGAGGCAGCGCTGCTGTTGTAGGGAGCCTGTCTCTCGGGATGACAAAGGGCCTGCTGGCCTCATTAGCAGCCGTCAGAACTGCGACCAGGTTGCCACCCCAAAAGTGGGTCCCTCCAGCATCAGGTGTGGGTATATCCGACCAACTTACGTGGCCAGTGGCCTCTTGGGCCTCCCGCTGGACAGGAACGCCAAAGGAGACTTAGGCATGTGCCAAGCCTCAGAGACAGGTGCTGGCTGCCTCTGGGACACTTCCCTGAAGGCTAAGGCCAGTGTGAGAACTGGGCCACTTCGCATGTTGTCTCTGAGACCTGCAGCCATTCTCAGACCTCATGCATGGGACACTGCTGCCAGGCGCAGCATTCCCACAGGCCACCCCAGACCTGTTCCCACCTGCCTCTTGGGCCCTGCCAGCACCTGGTGCTCATCCTTTGCCCTCCCTGGCCAGGGCAGGTCACCTTGGAGTTGGTACACATATAGACTTGCCTACCCAGCAGAGAGGCTGTCAGGTGCTCTGCAGTGGGCTCAGCAGAGGGGACATACATGCTTGGCTGCTTACGACTGATCCCTTGCTTTTCAGGTTCTCGAAGGCTTAGCGGCCGTCACCCGCATTTCTCCCCAGGACGTGAGCTTTGCTGAGGCGAGGCAGGACGCCCTGAAGGCCATCGGCAGGTGAGTGCTGCTGCATGTCTACCTCTGCGTGCTGGACGCCTCAGGAGAGCAGCATTGGCACATTTTAGGTCATGACTTTCAGGCAGTCAGGCCTGGTCCCAGTTCCCCAAGGCACAGTTTTATTTGCTGCAGTTAAAAAATTAAGACTTAGCTTAGTTTGACTCTTCCATGCAATGAGTCCCTGAGAAACAGGGCGCTCTCATGTGCACAAATGTGTGTGCCTGTGCCTGGGGACAAGACAGTGCTTGTGTGCTCATGTGGGTGTGCTTGTGCCCCAGGGATGTGGCAGTGCTGTGTGTACATGTGTGTGTGTGCACCCCAGGGATATAGTGGTATTCCTATATACAGGTGTAGATGTGTATTCTCTGGAGACAAGGCAGTATTCCTGTATGCTTTTGTGTGCACCACACACAGCTGTGAGAACTTGGCCCTGCACACGTCTCTGTCCTACCAACAGAGGGGGCAGAAGCCGCACCAGTGGCTGTGGACACTGGAGTATGTTTTTGGAGAAGCTGTAAGCCAGGAGTGACCCTGGGACAGACAGGGCTAGCCTCTGAACTAGGAAATGCCGTGTTCAGGGCAAGTTGGGCCCATCCATAGCTGGTTGCCCACTTGGCATTTCAGGATCTGCCGGACGGTGGGCGTGTGTGCGGAGGGGTCCCCGGACGACACTGTGTGCAAAGGGAATGTGGCCAAGGTATATAGCACGCTGCTGGCCTGTATGCAGGACTACACCACTGACAGCCGCGGCGACGTCGGTTCCTGGTGAGTGGGGGCTGCACTGTCTGCCACATGCTGTCTTGAGGGGCTCGCTTGGGGCTCCTTGTTGGGTGCTCTTGTGTCCCCGCTGCATCCTCAGACGTTATTCAACTCCCTCCCTCTTCTGCCACAGTGTCCGCAAGGCCGCCATGACCAGCCTGATGGAGCTGACGCTGATATTAGCGACAAGTGAGCCTGGCCTGCTGGATGCTGGCGTGTGAGTGTGATCACTGCCCTCTAGCTCTGCCTGCGCCTCCCTCGACAGCCTCCTATGGTCAGACTTGGGGGTCTGGGTGGTGGTTTTGGGGGCTCTGTCTAATATCCACCCCATGTATGTGTGTGTAGTTGCGAGCAGATCATGTGCAGCTTGGCCCAGCAGGCGAGTGAGAAAATTGACTGCGTCCGTGCACATGCTGCCAGCGTTTTCATGACTCTCCTCTACCCTGAGGGTCCCTCTGTCCCCCATGTGCCCCACCGAGAGGAGCTGGGAAAGCTTTTCCCCAGGTGCTGAGGCCAGAACTGGGCAGGGTACAGGAATGGGTGGGCTGGGGTGTAGGGGGAGGGCAGGAATGTGGGGGGTGGGGGGACAGGGGTATGGGCTGGGCGTGACTCCCCTAGCTGAGGGTCTCTCCCTGCAGGGAAGATGTCACTTCTGTGAACTGGGCCTCACCCTCTCAGGCCTTCCCGTGCATCACCCAGCTCCTGGGGCTGCCTGCGTATCGCTACCATGTCCTGCAGGGGCTGGTGGTATCCGTGGGCGGCCTGACGGCATCCACGGTGAGCATGCCCCCTTTTGCTTGCATGGGTGTCTGCCTTAGAGCTTGGCTGTTCGGACACCAACAAGGAGAGACTGCCTGAGTGGGGGGACGGGGGGTCCCATCCTGTGGTGGGCCTCAAAGGCATGTGGTACAGTGGACTCAACACTGCTCGCTCATGGTCTTGGTGAGGCCCTTGCTGGCTGGTGTCCACCAAGGGTAGTGAGGTGCAAAGGAGCACCAGAACACAGGGCAGGGACTCAGGGCCATGTCTACATTGCAGGTCAGGTTCTCCACACAGAGCCTCTTTGGGTTCATGGAGGGTATTCAGAAGGACACGGGTGCTCTGGAACAGTTCAGCAGCACGCTCCTGCAGGTGTTTGCAGACAACCTTCAGAACAACAGGTGAGGGGCTGGCTTGGGAGGGGGGGGCAGGGCCTGAGAGGGGCCCAAGGCGTGAGCTCTCATGGGGGGTGGGCACAGTGCCCACTGGAACAGACGGGACCTCAGCATGTGGTCCATGGGCATGATGAGAAGTCAAACCTGGTTTTGAACATTCTTGGCCCCGTGTATGTGAGAGTGAGCTGGAGGGGAGTCTTGGGACCAGCTGAGCTGTCTGTGGCCACCGGGAGAGAGGACAGCAGGGGCTCTAGTCCTGCTACCCTGCGGTGCTGCTGCACTCGCAGAGGCTGGAGCTTCCTGTGCGTTCCCCAGGGTGTCTGTGCCGCTACTGAAGACTCTCGACCAGATGCTGGCCAATAGGTGCTTCGATATCTTCACCACGGAGCCAGAGTAAGTATCTCAGTGAGCAGCTGAGGCCACTGTTCACAGGTGCTGGTGGTGGCAGCGAGGGGCCACGTGTCTGTGCTGCTCATGGACCCTGACAGCCTTGGCTAATTTACCCCAAACCTGGTCTTCATCTGTTCCTACACCCCGCCCTTCCCCTATGATCTTGTGTTGAGAGTTGAAGAGTTTCTGTTTTTTTTTTTTTTTGGCTACTCCAGGCAGTGCTCAGGACTTACTCCTAGCTCTGCACTCAGGGATCACTCCCAATAGGGTCAACTGAGCCTAGGTGGGTCATGTGCAAGGTCAAGTGCGCACTTGCTGTACTCTCTCCTGTCCTGTTTGTTTTGATGGTTCACGTGTTTGGCTTCTTGGACATTCTACAATTTCACTAGTATATGTGTAGAGCCTTTTACTGGATTTAAGCTGGTCTAGGCCTTCCATGTTGCAGAATTGGAAGATTTCATCTTTCCTGAACACTAACAGTATTCTGCCGTGTCTACCTACCACGACTTCCTCCACTTAGCAGTTATGCTCTTGGGTCATCCTGTGGCTTATGTAAATGAACACTGCAGCGAGTGTAGGGGTGTGGCCCTCTCTCTGAGTTTTTGTGTTCATAGCGAAGGCCCAGGGGTCAGAAAAGTGAGGTGTGTGAGCTTCTGATTGCAGCTCTGACAGCCCCGTGTCCCCACGTCCCTGACTAGTCATGGCTTGTCTTGTGGTAGTTGCTGTCCTTGTGTTGACCTTTGATCTGCCTTTCCCTAGAATGATGGGGATGATGGGCATTTTCTTGTGTGCTTGGGAGCGTCAGTGTGTCACAGTGAAGGGTCTGTTGCTGGTTCTCAATCAGTTCTATTTTTAGAATTCAACATATTTTGGATGTCTCTTTTGTCCATGGTGCTTTGTGCTGACTGACATAATAGTGTCCCCCACAGTGCCTTGGCTGGGGGGGCGCTGCCCTCTCACCCATGGCATGGCTTGGCTTCATTACCGCTATGTAAGATGTTAGCGTGTATTTTCCTGGTTTGAAATGTTAAAAATGATAGAGACATTTCCTTGTGCAAAAAGAGCACTTTCCTTTTTCCCTTTTGGTGGGGGGGGGGCACTTCCAGCAGTGTTCAGAAAGAAGGCCATGTCACGCTGGGTCTCAAACCTGGGACCCCCGTGTGCAGAGCATGTGCTCCGCCTTTGAGTACTGCTTTGGCTCAAATATAGCACTTTTTTTGCTTCTCTAGTTTTGCCAATTTCTACCTTATTTTGAAAGTGTTTTGGTTTGGTATCTGCCAGTGTAGGCATTTCTTTTTAAATGGCCTGTATCTCGGGATCCTCTGCTTACTAGGAACAAGGCCACATTGGTCTATTTAGACTCGGACCCATATATTTGTTTCGCTTTCTTCTCACCCAGACTGTTTGGTCTGAACTCTGCCCTGCTAGTGTTTCTCTGAGAGCGACTCTCCTGAGCCGGCTGCACACAGAGACCCAGTTACAGGGCGCCACACGCCTATTCCCTGACTCTTGTGTGTGGTGTGCACCCTGGTTTGCCCATTTGCTGTGATGAGCCTGGGTGAGACTGCCAGCTGTGTGCCCTGGAAGCAGTGTGGCTCAGCCCTTGGCTTTCTGCTTGTACTCCAGTGTCTGGTGGTCGGTCTGCACTTGCTCAGATCTATGGCTGGGTTCATTCTAGTGGTGTCTCTTTTTGCCCTGGTTCACCATCTCCTGTTTCCAGCATGGACTGGGGTAAGGGAGAGGGATCAAGTTCTTGACTCTCCAATGACAGGGTCTGGTCAGGGAAGACGCTGCCTCTGGTCACCCTCAGTGATTGCAGTTGGTGGGAAGAGAGGAGTGCCTTGTGCCCTCCCGCTCTGCCCATGAGTCCAGAGCATGTCGAGTGCCCTCACGCTCTGCTGTGAGTCCAAAGTGTGCGCGGATCAGGAGGTAGTGGTCGCTGCTGATGGGCAGGACTGTCAGTTGCCTGGGGAGTTCCCGCTGCCCTAGCCCTGTCCTCTTGTGTGGCTCTCAGCCTGTGTTGGGGAAGGTGGGCAGTGGGGGGTGGGAGCCAGGCAGGTGTGTGCCCAGGCTCAGTGCTGAGAGCTCACATAGGGGCCCTGCAATCCCCGCAGCCACCCCTTCTGTGTCAGGCTGCTGGAGCTCTGCAGGGAGACCAGGAAGTCCAGAGACATCCAGAAGCTGCTGTCAAGCATTGCAGTGTGAGTTTCCACCCAGTAGCACCTGCGGGCCAGGGATGTCCATATGGGACACGCCCTCACATGCATGTCCCCACCGTCCTAGGTTCTGTGGGATGGTGCAGTTCCCGGGTGCTGTGAGGAAGAATGTGCTTCTGCAGCTGTTCCTGCTCCTCTGCCACCCTTTCCCCATGGTGAGTGGGGCTCTGGGGAGGCACAGCAGCATCGACAAGGTGTGTGGGCAGTGCTGTCCTGGCCCAGGCTCTGCTGCCCCCTTCCCGTGAGGGCCCCTCGCTCTGGTACAGTAGCCTCACAGTTGCCTCCACCTCTACTCCAAGGCCCTGCATTTCTTGCTTTTGAGTGAGAAAATGATCATACCTAAGGAGAGCATTTTGCTTAACAAGAGATCTCAAAGTGGGTCACTGGTGCTGGTGCTGTAGTGCACCCCTCCCCAGCTCACCCCAATAGCCTCTGGAAATAGGTTCTGGCCTCCCTGAGTGCACTGGAACCCAAGGACTCCCTGAACCTGATTGTCCAGTGGCATCTGGAGGATGGCAGCCACCGGGCTGCCAGGGGGAACAGGCCAAGGCGTGAAACCTATTCCCACCTGGGTTGGCCCAGCACCGCTAACCTACTGCAGGGACCGGACGCATTTTTGCCAAAAGCTGTTGGGTTTCAAGATTTGTTTCTGAGTCTGGGATCATAGCCGTTAAGCAGTTCGATCAGCAACCAGAGAGGCCATGCCTCCAATTATATAGCTGAGCTGGAGGTGGTTTGTGGGTGTGTTTCCCACATACTTAACTTTTGACCGTTTACTTTCTTGGTAAACTTTGCCCCAAGTTTTTGGGGTCTCCCTGAGTGCACTGGACTCTAGGTGGGCTCGCGTTCCCCCTGTGTACTCCTCTTCCCTCTCCAGATCCGGAAGACCACGGCCAGCCAGGTGTATGAAATGATGCTTACCTATAGCGACATTGTGGGCACCGATGTCCTAGATGAAGTCCTGGTTGTGCTCAGTGACACGGCCTGGTGAGTCACAATTCCTTGGGGCAGCATCTCTGAGCGGGACCGGCAGCACCTGGGGCCACCTCCCTTCCTGGCCCTGCGGCCTCCGAGCTGGCAGTGGCTCTGCTCTGGGACCAGAATGAGTGGCAGTAGTCCACCTCCTGCTTCTGGGCGTACACCCCACTGACACCACAGGGGCAGGCAGGGCACAGGCAAGGAGATGGGCTGTGGAGTATCGGGTGCTCTCCTTTCCCATTTCAAGCTGCTCTTGATGTCCCATCTGGCCAGCTCTGCCCCTGTAGGAGTCAGGAGAAGTCAAGGGCACTCTGCGGGTAGCTCCTGCCTCTGAAGCTACATCAGCAATGTGGATGGGCACAGGGCCACCTCCCACAAACACAGGAACACTCTGTGCCAGCTGCCAGCTCTGAGGCTTGGCTATTCGGCCCCAGAGAGGAAAGGGTGATAGTGGAGGGCTGCTCCATCCCACAGCCTGTGCTCCTGCAGGTTTCCTCGGGCCCCGCATTTCCTGTGACAATCAAGCTGTCTGTGTGGGGCCCTGGCCCAGCTGCTCTAGCTAAGGCAGCTCCTTTCACCCCAGGGATGCGGAGCTGCCGAAGGTGAGGGACCAGCGGAACCGCCTCTGTGACCTCCTGGATGTGCCCAGACCTCAGCTGGTATCCAAGGTGACCCCTCCTTCCTCCCAGACTTTTGGGTACCTGTCCTGAATGTTCTTCATTCCTGGCCTCCCCCGGGAAGGGGATGGTCCTAAGTCCTTTGCTGAGGGGGGCCCAGCCTTTGGTTCCAGGGATCTTTTCTGCCCACAGATCCCCCTACCACACATACCCCATCTCTCTCAGGGTCCCCAAGCCTGCTGGCTAGCTGTCCATCCCTGCCCCATGACCTGTTCCTCCTGGGGACTGGAGTGGGTGGGTCTTTGCCCTCCACCTGTGCTCCTCCTGACACATGCCAGAACCCTGCCTGGCTCTGGACACGAGCATATTGCTGAGCAGCATCCATGGAGGCCAGTGCCCAGCAGTGTGAGTCCCGGGTCCCGGAGTCTGCAGGGACCATGTGTTCCCACAAGGGCCTCACATCTGTCTGTGGAGTTCGGTCCTTCGCAGCAGATGTGTCCAGCATGCTGGTGGGGGCCGGCCAGGCAGTGCATGGGTCCACATACATTGGGTGACTGCAGGGGCTGGAGAAGAGCATGGTGCCTTTCTCTAACTGCCCCACTATTCTCGGATAGCTTGTTTCTCCACCTTGACCTGTTGCGGCCCCGTCACCCTCTCGGCTGGGCTTCCCTCTGCTCTGTGTGGTGTCTCTCCTCTGCCTGACCGAACTGCTCATAAGAACCCACCTTCCCTGTCGGAACCTCACCTGTCATCGCAGCAGCCTGGCCACGGTATCCTGGTGCCTGCTTTCTCCTTAGGCAGTGCGATCAAGTCTGTTCTCAGAGTGTGGATGTGTCCCCACATTCCCCAGTGCTCATGTGCTGTCCCAGGAGCAACTGTGTGTCACAGTGGGCCCCGTAGTGGGGTCGCCCCATCCCTGTTGGTCCTGCTGAAAGCAGCTTGGCAGCGGTGGGAGCAGCTTCCTGAGCAAGCCTCGCTCAGGCTGAGGGCCTGGCCATATGTCCTTTCCAGGCTGTCCATGTGTGCCATGGAGCTCAAGATGCTTGGGGAGAGCCACGTGGTCCCTGCTTCGGGGAAAGCCTCTCTTGGGAGCTTCTCTCCACACGCTGCTTGGGACTCGTGGGCCCACTTCTGGCTTCTGCTGCCTGCCCCATGGAAGTCATCCTAGCTCCTGACTAGGAAGCCACATGGGGCTTGGAAACAAATGGACAGAAAAAGACTGTCTTGGTGGTTAGAATGCTCCGTGTCCATCTGCTGAGTCGCCACTGAAGTGGGTTCCCAGTTGCTACCGTGCGTCTCTGTCCTCTGGGTGCTGTTCTCCTATCAGGCCCCCACCTCTTGCTTGGCTGCTCGTGGTTCACATGTTCTCCATCAGTGAGTTATTTCAGAGAAGACCTTTTCACCTTCTGCCCTTGTCTTCTCCCTGGATGCTGTCCATGGAGACAGACTGGCTGAGCATCATATACTGATTCCATGTGCTCATCAGAGTTCAGTAGGACTTTTGGCCGGACTAGGTAAAGTTGGTGCACAGTACAGGAAGGCTCCTGGATGTCGGGGAGACGTGATGTTGATGGTGATGTGCTCTCTGCAGCCCGCTGCTCGCTGAGTCCAATACCAGAAGCTGAGTCTGCGCCTGCCTGGTGGCGAGCACCTGGATGTGGCCAGCGGGGGACAGCACCATCAGTGCCTGGGACCTGGTGCTTCCATCTTTGCTTTAAATTTGCATCTTATAAATCATGTACTGAATGGTTTTGTGTCTCTTGCTCTGTGTCAAACACCCCAAAGGCACAGCCTGAGCGGGGAGGGGACCAAGCCTGGGATTGGGCCCTGGGGTCTTGTTCCTGTAGTAGCATTCAGAGCCATGAGACTCCCACCAAGGAATGGTAGAGGCCAGCCATGCCAGGGCTCACCATGACCACTAACCCTCACCCCACCCTTAGTGTTCAGCAAAGGGACATGCTCCTACCTGAGGCCCCACATGACAGCTGCTCCCGAGGCTGGTGGGGGTTCAGGGGGTGACAGCTACTGGCAGCTGACCTCTGACCCCGGAAGGAGAAGCATGGCTTTCATGCTTGGTGAAGCACATCCAAAAGGGGTTCTTGCCTACGTCTAGCCTCAGGTCACGTGGGGCCACACTGGTGGGAATAGGAGATACCAGAGAGCAGAGCTGCCGTGAGAAGGATCTGGTTTTAACTAAAACCCTGGATGCGAAAGAAAGTCTCAGGACATGGAGGCCATCCGATGACACTGAGTCCATCCACTGTCTGGCAGCTTGCAGAGTCGGACCTCAGTGGTGGGGTCCTGCATGTGGGCGACACAAGCAGAGCAGCAGATGCTGGGCTGCCAATGGTGCAGGGAAGTGCTTGCCCGAGCCTAGGAGTGAGCCATGTGCAAGGTGAGGGGCAGAAGACCAAGGTCATTTCTGGGGCAGAGGGGACAAGTAGAAACTCCACCAAAGGAAACCCCAAGAATAGTGTCATCCGCAATAGGTCCCCAGAGAACAGTCAATACTTTTGCCTGCACCTGTGGATACTGAATAGTGTCATGTAGGACACTGACTCTGACAGTTCAGGGACCCCTGGAGTGACAAGGGCATCATTAGCAAGATTGATAGAATCAGATTGATAATAAACTGGTGATATCAGACACAATACAGAACTTGAATTTTGAAAATGACTAGAAATGAGACAAAAATCTCCTAGAAGATCCAGAGGGCCAGAGATAGAGGTTAAGATGCTTGCCCTCCATGTGGCCAACCTGGGCTCCATCCCTGGCACCCTATAGGGTCCCCTGAGCCCCACCAGGAGTGCTCCCTGAGCACTGTAATACCAAACAATACTACTACCCCGGGGACAAAGACCTGCTCCAGGCGAGAGGTGAAATGGGCTCTGTGGGTAAACGGACAGATACCAAGAGCTGGGAGATCTGAAATGACCCAGAGAAGTCACAAAGGCAAGAACTCTGACACGAGACTTTAGGAAGTGTCTCCTGAGACTACAGCCTCCCACGGGTTTCTGCTGCAGACACCGGGGATGGAGAAGATGTGCAGCTCTGCCTGGGGACCTGCAGCTACCACCCACAGGCTTGGGCCAAGGTCCTCACACACTCCAGCAGGGCTGTCTGTGGTCTCCTTCCAAACTGGCACCAGTGAGATGACAAAGGGCAACACTATGTGGCTCAGATGGATGCTCAAGTCGGGGCCTCTGGGCTGAGACAGCACAAACACAGGTTACCGGAATTCCTGCAGCTCCAGCAGCCAGGTGTGGTCTGTGACCAAATGCTTCCCTAATTGTGTCCCACTTCCAGTTTAGGGTCAAGCAGAGAATGCCAAAGAGGTCCCTTACTGGTCCCATGCTGCCACTAGAGGGTCCTGTACCCCTGTTCCTGTCGCACAGTAATCCCGCCCATTCTGCTCCCAAGTCTGCCCCACAGACCAGCAGGACCTCATCACTTCTCCCACAGTTGCTCGTCCATAGCTGCGGCACAGTCCAGCATTGTCCCCCAGCCCCGCAGGCAGTACTCTTCCCAATGGCCACAGATGGGGTGCATCAGGAGCTTCTCAGGAGCCCCACCAGGGTTGTAGTGATGCAGGTGCACCCAAGACCGATGCTCCAAGGATACAGTTATGCGCTAGTGCCCTTGAGCATGTGGGTAACACACACCTGTGTTCGCCACACTGATCACCAAGTCCTGGGTCTCCAGAAGGGCTCTGTATACACAGGTTTGCAGGTCCTGGATACTCCCCTTTTCCAGGTGCTCCGCTTGGTGGCTTGAGCTTAACTGTGGGCTGCTGCTGTGCATCAGCTGAAGTGGACAAAGTCCAGGCCCTCCTGCAGGTGCAGAGACTTGAGGTTGTCCTCGAAGGCGCCTCCTGTGAGGTCCTGTTGGAAGAGGTGAACAGCTCTAGCTTGACCTAGGTCTCACTGGCCCAGGTTGGCCAGAAGAGGGTCCAGGATTTAGGCTGCCTGTCAGGTGGTCTATGCACTCCTGAGAAAAGACAGGGCCCAGATGGAACTGTGAGTGTGTTCAGCTGGTGTTCCACCGGGAGAGGGCTTTGGAGGTGCCCCTAGTGGGAGATTGTGGGTCCCTCTGCTCAGCCTGTCCTCACCCGTGACTACGCTGGGCCTCCTCTCTTCATGACCCTGGGGACAGAAACCAGCTTCAGGCCCCAGGAGCTGGGCTTGCTCTCAGCTGATATGACCCTGATGTCTCAGAGGCCACTTCAGCTGGGGGAGTTGGGTAGGTCCCTGGTGTCTGCTTGGCCTTGACGCCCACCTGAAGGTTTCAGGTTCCTCCAACCTCACGAACTGGACACTAAAGACATGAGCAGGGCCAAGGAGGGCCTGGTAATACAAGGTATGTGGTAACATACCATATGATCTGGGGTCCAGTCCAGGGACAGCCTGCGCCATTACTGCTGGGTGCTGATTTAAGTGAAAAACACTGCTGGGGGGAGGGGAAGGGGAGTGTAGGAAGGACAGAGGGGAGCACTATGACCATGCTAGTTAGGAATGATTACTCTGGACAAGAACTGGGTGCTGAAAGGAGGTAAAGTGATACGCATGATACCCTTCAGTAGCAGTACTGCAAACCACAGAGCCTAAAAGAATAAAAGGGGGAGAGAGAGAAAGGAAGGAAAGTGCCTCCCAATAGAGGCAGGCTGGCAGGGAGGGAAACTGGCGACACTGGTGCTGGGACAAGCACTGGTGAAAAGATGGGTGTTGGGACATGGTATGACTGAAACCCGATCATGAACAACCTTGTAACTGTTGTAACTGTCTCATGGTGAGAATTTTCAGACTCTTTACCTCCACCCTCTGCCCAACAGCCTTTTCTTCCTCCCAGCCTGCTCTTTAGGTTTTCAGAAGAAACATCCATCTCAGGGGCCAAGCCCAGAGGTCATTAACAAAAAACACTGGACCTGGGAAATGGGACTGTCCCTGAGAGGGGCGGGCCTGTCACTGGCCTGGCTGTCAGCCCTGGGCATTCCCAGCACGGGCCTCACACCACCAACTCGCATCACACAGAACCACAGACCTCAGGAGACACAATGAGCCACCAGTAGAAATACCTGCCCATCAAGAGGTGGAGACCTTCAGCCTCAGGAAGCAGAGAAAGCTGGAGACCACTGCACACCCAAGCGGGGAAGACACCCAGCCAGTGGTGAGCCCAAGGCCTGGGCATGCCTCCTGGTCAGCCCCATGCTGAGCACTGGGGCCTGGCTCTGGTCCGGGGCCTACTCCTGTGGACTGAGTGTGAAGATGCCCAGAACGGATGACCTCACAAGCACCATGTGCCTGAGAACATGTCAGACGGTGCCACGTGAACATATTGCACGGGCAGTGCTGAGCCACAGGCTCTGGGGGTGCATGTGAGCACAGTTCTCGGGGGAGGCCAGTGCTGCGCTCTCCCTGGAACTAGTCCAACTGCTGAGTTTGCACTCACCTCACTTACCATGGAAGAGGTGCCTGCAGAGTTCCCACTAAGAGCTAGAGAAAAGAAAACTAGGTACAAAAGGTGCTGGAAGACATAGGCCATTCTCTAATTCCACATTTATTAAGAGAATGTGAGGAAAATTCTGAGAGAAGAGTGAGGGAAGAAGAGTCTTCCTCAGTGGTGAATGTTGCAATGATTAATGGAGCAGGTACACAAAAAGGCAGATTAACAGATCTACAAATTCAGAGAACAGAGATCTGTGTGCATATTCACATACAAAATATAAGGTAGGTGGAAAAGAAGCGGGATTACTTTTACGAGGACTCAAAAGGAGGGCAGGACAACTGAGTATGCAAATGGAAAGATACATGGGTCCTTTTGTCTTTATAACAAAACTCTTGGACCAAAAACTATCAAAAATTAAGAAGCAAATGGACTTTAAGATTTCACACTGAGGAATTAATTTTAGAAAGAACATCAAAAGTACAAACAAACAAAAAACAACCATAAGAGAAAACGTTGAGGGGCCAGCACATTAGTATAGTGGTTCAGGGTTTTGCCTTGCACGTGGCTGACCTGGATTCTATCTCTGGCATGCTGTGGGGTCCACTGAGTACCACTAGAAGTAATTTCTGAGTGTAGAGCCAGGAATAACCCCTAAGCATTGCCAGGTATGGCCCAAAACAAAACAACACACACCAAAAAATGTTCATTATATCTAAATGAAAAAATTTCTGAATACAAAATTCATGCTCGGTAGAGCATGAGACAAAATTTTGTTGAATGACAGAAAAATCTGAATCTGCCACATATCAAATACTTTTTTATTCGCTTTTTGGGTCACACTCGGCAATGCACAGGGGTTACTTATTCCTGGCTCTGCACTCAGGAATTATTCTTGGTCGATGCTCGGGGAACCATATGGGATGCTGGGAATCGAACCCGGATTGGCAGAGTGAAAGGCAAATGCCCTACACACTGTGCTAACACTCCAGCCCCTATAAAATACTTTTTTATATAAAGGTAAAGGCCCTCCCGTTGATCATCGATTTGCTCGAGCGGGCCCAGTAACGTCTCCATTGGAGA
>JAOXYA010142772.1:0-10072 GCA_028565675.1 Sorex palustris | reverse complement strand
ATTCCTCCGCCCCTCTCGGAGAGCCCGGCAAGCTACCGAGAGTATCTCGCCCGCACAGCAGAGCCTGGCAATCTCCCTGTGACGTATTCGATATGCCAAATACAGTAACAACAAAGTCTCCAATGGAGACGTTACCGGGCCCGCTCGAGCAAATTGACAAACAACGGGAGGGCCTTTACTTACTTACTTATATTTTTAATATAGAATAATTTCTAAGATACCAGAGAGATAAGAAATAATATGTATAGTGCAAAGAAGTGAAAGAATTGATATGTACATTCTTATAAGCAGGAAACTAGAAAAATCTGGAATACATAAAAGCTACCAGTGTTACATTCTGAAAAGTACTAATAAAGTATGAAGAGAGGATCTTTTCTTCATTTTGCACCATTCTGTGCATGTGTATATAATTTTAAAAACAATATTTCAATTACTTTCATTTTACTACTATTTATTTTGCTTTCAAGTCATACCCAGAGATTCTAAGGGCTGTTTCCTGGCTGTGTGTTTAGAGATCATTCCTGAAAAGGTCCAGGGGACCATATGGGGTACAAAGCATTGAACCAGGTCAGCAGGATGCTTGGCAAGCATCCTGACTACTTTCTTTCTTTCTTTCTTTCTTTCTTTCTTTCTTTCTTTCTTTCTTTCTTTCTTTCTATTACATCCATCAGTGCTCAGGGCTTATCTCCTGGTTCTGCACTCAGAAATCACTCCTGGTGGAGTTCACAGAACCATATGAAGTGTAAGGGCCACATGCCAGGTAAGAATGTTAACCTCTGTACTTTCTGGTCCTCAACTACTTTAATTTTTAAAAAGACAAAAACAAATGAGGGCTCTAAGATGATCTGAGTCAGGGCCACTCTTTTCTTGACTCATATCTGGATCTCTCTCTAAAATAATTCAGAATTTTCTAGTGAGTTCCAGATATCTCCTCCTAACAGAGACATCTAGAGATCCCAGGTGGTTGGTCAAGTTAGGAGCAGATTTTTATCTACACTGTCCTAGACAGGTCTTGATGCTTGTCATCAGACTCAAGGTTAGATAGGTTTTAACATGAACCAACAGTTCATATCTTGGTGGCTTTTTAAAAAATAGAGCTTCTCACCAAGACATCATATTTCTACTCAGCCACCTAGCAGAATCTATTAATTTGAAATAAAATGCTTAAAGTCAGTGATGTTCACAAGTATAGGTTTTGAATTCTGTCAGGGAGCTTGCAATCCTTTTTATTAGTCTGCAAGGTAAATAGGTAATGAAAATTCCTAAAGCTCAAAAAAGAGAAAGGGATTTGCCAGCCATTATTGACAGGGATAAGTTTCTAACTCTCAACTTGAACTGTTTTCCTGAAGTCTTCTTGTCACCACAGAGTTCTTTTCCCAACATGGCATTTAGGCAAGATAAAAATAAGATACAGGATAAAGTAATTTCCAAGGAACCAGGCACAATACTGGTTCCTTGGAATACTGCTAGCCTCTTTAATGTAGTCTATCTTATAATTCCTGGTTTTATTTCTACCAAGGTGTTTTTCCCTTAACACCTACGCTTTTTTAAACCTTTCAACATCATCAATGTCTCAGAGACTCAGGAAAATCTTAAGAGAAACAGATATAATGAAATATAGTGAGATAACGTTGTCTATTCCACTTACTAAGTGCAAGATATTTAATTTTCTATTTTTTCACCTACAATTCAGGTAAAACACTTAATTTCACTTAGGCGGTTGCACTTTATTAGTACACTACCAAGGGAATGGGTTTGTGAACATAAACCTAGTGGAATATGTAAAATTATAACATCAGTTGTGAGAATAAGTTGTCTTTTTTTGTTTGTCTTTGTTTGGGGGCCCACTCAGGGACTAATCCTTTCCCTTCACTCAGGGATCACTCCCGATGGGCTCCAGGGACCATATAGAATGCTAGTGATCGAACCTGGGTTACCCACATGCAAGGCAAGTGCCCTACCTGCTATACTATAGCTCCTTCTCAGGTATTGTCTTTTTTTTCCCCTTGCATGAAATCATCTGAGGAAGTGAAAAGTAAAACTTATAGAATTTAGCCTCTCACTCATACCAGGCACCTGGCAGCACATACCATCCCAGTAACTGGACTCCATCCAGTTGGCAGCGTTGAAGAGAGAAGCCGTGCCCCCATAGCAGGCGTTGGTAGTATCTATACCCTCAATGTCCGTGTTGCCAGAATCCTGGAAGAGCTCCATGAGCACTGTTTTGACAGCTTTGGACTTGTCAATGATGGTCTCCGTGCCCACCTCCAGGCGGCCAACGGCGTCCCAGGGCAGTTGGATGCGCTCCATCAGCCGCTGCACCACCGTCAGACACAGGGAGTTGATGTCTTCCTGGACTGAGCAGAAACCCATCCTGGTCTGGCCCAAGCCCACAGTGTATTTCCCTGCTTCCACTTTGTTGTACTTCTCCAGGTCGGTTTGATCCACATACTGGGCTGGAAAATAGACCTCCAGAGCAACGATGCCCACGTCCTTTGGCCAAGTGTCCGTTTTGGCCAAGGGAACAGCAGGGACGGTAGAAAACCTGCAGTGGAAAGAACGATCATAGTCCTACTAACGATGCTAGCCAATTTCCTCAAAAGATAATTTGGATGAATACACATTTAGGATTGCTGTCTCTTTCTGTTGTGTTTCCCTTTTTGACGTTATTAATCGCTCCTCTTTGTGCCCAGAGCATTAATCTAGCAGCCAGCCCCAGTGCCCTATACGGTCCCCAGAGTCACACCAGGAGTGATCCCTAAGCACGGAGCCAGGAGTGTGGCCAAAAAAACTCTCTAATTGCTCCTTTTTATATCTTTTATATTGACGACAATGTTATTTTCCTGATATCAATAGGCTGCCATAACTTTTTGGTTTTTTACATGGCCCATATTTCTCTCTTCTTTCCTATTTTTAACCTCTAAAGGTCTTTAAATTTAATATGACTCTGCTGTAAACTGCATATATTTGAGTCTTTTTCATTTTTCAACAAGTCTTACATCTCTTTCCTTTAAATTAGAATAATTAACTTATATTTATTTTAATTACTATTTTAGTTGGGATTAAGTCATCATCTATTATATTTTTTATTTGTCTTCTTTACTAATCCCTTCCAATATTTTTTTGATGAAGCAAATGCACATTATTTTGTCTAATATCCTCTTTAATAATGACCTTATGAACAACAATACTTGGGCCATTGCAATCAAAATTAATTAATTAACTACTTGTAATTTTTTGAACAATGCCAAAGCCTTACTCTTAGATTTATTTCATTTCTCTTTTCTGTCCCCTTGAGATTTTCTCATAATATACTGTATTTCTGTGTATTTCCTAAACCACATCAAACATAGCTTTTAAAGTTGTTATTATTTTCTTAAATGCCTCCCGTTATAGCTCTTTCACTTTGTTTTTTCCTCTTTTTTCTACATAAGAACACACCTTTTTTTTGAGATAGATTTTTCATTTTTATTTATTTATTTTTTTAAGAACACACTTTTTTATTTTAAAAAATTTTAACCAATTTATCTGCCCAATTTCGCCTAACCTACTTTTTCTTATTGGGTTTCCCAGTATTTATTGAGCAGGCCAAATACAGGACTGTGTTACAGATACATAACTGTGAATAAGACATTCTTTGTAGCCATAGAAAAGGCCCAGTATGATGGAGGAGGAAAACATTTGTACAACTTAGTACATGGTAAAAGAAGTAAAGGTTGTGAGAATACAGAGGATACAAATAACAGAAATTCTGTTGTTGTTGTTGTTGTTGTTGTTGTTGTTGTTGGGGCCATACCCAGTGGTGCTCAGGGCTTGCTCCTAACTCTTTATACTCAGGGAATCCTGGCAGGTTCAGGGGATCATATGGGGTGCCTGGGATTGAACGCAGTTAGCAGCACACAAGGTAAGTGCTCTATTGGTGTACTACCTCTTTGACCCAGAAAGAATAGTTTTAAACATTCAGATAGCAGAGAGGAAAGTGGAGAAAAGGTTAGTAGGGAAGAGGTCATTATTATGTTCCTGGAACCAACTACCTCTCCTTCCCCTTAACTCCTGATTTCACCCACTGGTGAGAATACATTTTATTTTCCAGCGACAAGTAACAAACTCACCATGTGCACCTCCCTTCTGCTCCCACATGAATTGTGAAACTTAAGTGATAGTCTTCATGTCAAAGGCGGCACAGTCTAGGAACACACTGGTGAAGTGATGTGCTCGGAGTAGCTTCCTAGTTGTTCCGTTAGAATTATGCTACCCTGCATATCAGTCTAGAATCTGGGACACTCATGAAGGGCACCAAATTTCTCCAAGTCAGATGTGACTGAAAGAGTTCCTGACATTGGGGCTGGAGCACTAGCACAGCGGGTAGGGCATTTGCCTTGCACGTGGCTGACCTGGGTTCGATTCTCAGACTCCCATATGGTCCCCTGAGCACTGCCAGGAGTAATTCCTGAGTGCATAAGCCAGGAGTAATCCTTGCATCGCAGGGTGTAAGCTCCCTCCCCAACCCCCCTGAAAAAAAAAAGAGTTCCTAACATTGAAAGAGCAACAAGGTAAATCCATAGGCCTATGCATTTCTCTCTGAGTCAAAGAAAGTGTAACTTAGATGAACGTGTCTCTCAGCTCTCCTTGGGATTCTGGGCTCTGGTAAGCCCCAGCCCCACCAACAAGGCCAGTTTGATATAACACTGTGAGGCAAAGGTGAATCATATGATCAAAAGATAGTAAATCAAAGTGGTAGATGTTCATCCACATCTGATAAGAGGAGTTTGGAGTTCATTTGTCTGTCCTTTTAACTTGGTGTCCCCAGATAAATGGAGTTTGTACTGTCAAATATTTGTGGACGAGCAACATAGGAGCTAACGGTTAGCCAATGCTTGATCGCTACTTGGCTGACTTCTCCCTGTGGCTCATTTCCACTCTACCGTTTCTGAGATCACTGCCTTCTCTCTTTCCAGTTATAAATCTAAGGTTTTCAGGAGATTTCTCAAGAACTGGTCACTTGGTAACACTTGGAACTGCCTTGCTGAGGGACCATTTTCAGAAGTGGATTCCAGCGCTGTCAAAGAAAGTTGACCTGTAGAAGCTTCTATCAGAACACCGGAGTTAAGAACATTTCTCTGATTCTGTATTCTTCTAAGGGGTAAACATTTGGTTTAACTAAAGTTGGTTTTGTTCTGGAGTTTCTCGGTTCAAGAACAAGCATCAGGCTTTTCTTTCTTGACTGCACTTTGGTGCTCTCCTTTGTTTCAAAATTAACTATTAGGGGCTGGAGCGATAGTACAGCGGGTAGGGTGTTTGCCTTGCACACAGCTAACATGGCCGACATGGGTTCGATTCCCAGCATCCCATATGGTCCCCCGAGCACCGCCAGGAGTAATTCCTGAGTGCATGATCCAGGAGTAACCACTGAGCATCGCCGGTTGTGACCCAAAAAGCAAAAAAAAAAAAATTAATTAACTATTAAACACCAGGACTACTATGGGAGATGGAGAGTAGGGGGTATACGGAAGAAGGAAAAGAGGAAAAAAAGAGGAAGCCAAGTTTTTTTTTCAAGACCTTCTCAACCAGTGGGAAGAATGAGATAAATACACACACATATCCGCAACCCAGCTGAGAGTCAAAATAATTCTTTTAAGCATTAGTAAGAAGTGGTGCAGAAACAAGACTAAAAGGAAAGCCCTTTGAGTGAAGTGGCTGGTTGAGGGACTTGGGGATGTTAGCCATCGCTGTGCTACCATCAAAGCCAGGAGGCCACAGTCTCCAGACTCTCATGCCAGACTTAGTGAGTCTGAAAAACAATAATAATAAAATAGAAAGAAGTATGTGTGTGTGTGCGTGTGCGCGCGCGCACACACACACACACACGAGAGCACTTCTATGTACAAACACAATGAAACCACACATACACACTTATCTTTACATCTAATTTACCCCTCTCAGGAAATCAGTGGGTGAGGAAATACACATCTTATTTCTCGGCCCATTTCGAATCTGCAGTGATTGGAAACCATCTATTTAACTAACACTGCAGTTGGATGGAGAGGGGAAAGTCTCTGGCCCTCGCGGGAAGAGCTCTGTGCACCCTGCAGCTCTAGGAAGTGGGAGATGAGCAGATGTTAGAGGTTCGGGATCCTGCAATTCTGAGGAGCTCAGATCTGAGGGGGGCTGTCTGGTGATGAGATAGACCCAAGGTGCACAGCCTTGCCAACCTTGGGCTGGGATTCTTCTGAGGTTCTCTTTAGCTGGCCTCTGCCTCTGCTACATTACTGACACTACATCATGTCAATAACATGATGTAGTCTCCATGACACTACATCAATGCTGACCTGCCTCCAGTCCCTGGGAACAATGTGACTTACTTTTGATGAGCTGCTGGGAGGATTCGAGCAGGCACGAGTGAGGCTTCCTGCATCACTCGCTTTGCCTGCAAGACCCTTTTCACAGGAGTCAGTAGCCGCTGCATTTTCAGGTCAGCTGCAGGCCAGCAAAGTCAACAGTTCACAGTCCTTGAAAGAGCTGCCCAGAGGAGCCCAGTCAGGCTTTATAGAGCCCAGAGACTTGTACCTCTGGAAGCCCCGCCTCTGTTTATCAAGACTCAGTCAGCTTCAAAACTGGGCCAAAGGTTCCCCTCTGAACATGCGTGAGTGAAAGAAAAACATCATCTCTCCAACATGCATGTGGGCGCCCTGACCCCGGGCATGTGTGAAGGAATGTAGGGGTCCGATTTCTTCCGCAGGCTGCTTCATATTCATGACTGTAATGTATCTCTCGACCTATCGTAGACTCCAGCTCCCCAATTGAGTCATTCTTGCTCAATGGTCTAGAAGACACTCTAGGCATTATCTGTTATTGACACATATAGCATAATAAAAATCTTTCAAAACCAAGGTAATCTATCTTTACTTTTTCTAAGTATTGTAATGGAGTGGTTTACCAGATTGTTCACAATATAGTTGTTTAATGTATTTATTGTTCTACCACCAATCACACCATCAGTGTGACCTCCCCCCACTCATGCTCCCAGTTACCCACCCACCCCTCAAGCCTGACCCTTTTAGTAGGTACAAACAAATTTACTTCATATTGCTTATCACAACACAAAAGGAAATGGAATGTATCTTTTAAAATACATTATAGCCAAAGCCAGACTGAGACCATTCTCCATATGCTTGGATGAGGAACCGGCAGAGGAACCCAGGTGTGCGGGGCTGAGATCTCCAAGCCTGCTCAGTTCAGAACTGGGCCTCCTCCACCCTGCTCCCCCAACTTCCAGTAGCTAGACAGTTACACCCTCCAACTGCCATGTAACCCCACCAATGGCCATCCAAAAACTATAAAACTAAGATCTTGGAAGACCTCTTATTCTCTAGTTCTCACAGAGAACCCGGCAGGCTACCGAGATTATCATACCCGCCTATATGCTTGACTAGGAACACCGGTAAAGGTGATTAGAGGCTGCCCCAAAAGCCTCCATTTGTCTCAGAGAGCCCGGCAAGCTACCGAGAGTATCCTGCCTGCATGGCAGCGCCTGACAAGCTACCCATGGCGTACTTGATATGTCAAATACAGTAACAATGAATGGCCCTCATTCCCCTGACCCTGAAGGAGCCCCCAATATGTCATTGGGCTACACTTTCACTTGACAGGGACTAATGGAGATGTGACTGGGCCCACATGAGCAAATTGAAGAACAATGGGGTGATACTAATAGTGATAGTGACCATGCAACTCCCTCTATGTGGAGCAAAATAAATCCCACATCTTCTGAGGGTCGTTACACTGTCTAGAGAAGGATAAAGGTATTCCTAGGACTAGAGTAGTGATTCCTTAAAGAGCTCCAGTGCTGACTGTATGAGTTATAAAAGCAAATAATGAAACACTGCAAAATTATCATAAAGCCATTCATAAAAAGTACATCAACACATATATTTTATCAAAGAATGAGGATTCTAATATTACTTGCCTTAATAATAACACCCAGTAAATCACATGCAAAAGAACTAAACCTTCACATTATAGTTTTTATGTTCTAATAAAATTGTCCTTCCCAATAAAATAACAGAGTTGACTTAATACTGAAACAATTGTAATAGAATCGCTGTATAAACTTACTACAGGCGAAGAGATCATTCTGTCCTCATATTTCATCTTTCTATCTTAAGAAAATTCTTGTGTATCTCAGGTGATTGTTAAAGAATGTATAAATAATATAACCTAGATAAATTGACTATTTTGTTTCATACATGTAAAGTAAGGTGTCATTTTACTAGGCCATGGTTTCATTTATGGGTTATAATAAATATGAAAAATATCTGTGAAATTATTTAATATGATACATATGTTTGTTAACAACAGCTAAGGGAATTAAAGAGGATACAAGCCTCTTAGAATAAAATAATGCATTTTACTATCTTTATCTTCAATAAATTTGGAGATTTTTCAGTTATTTTAGACCACACATGGTTGATAGTTCTATAAAAACAAATCTCTAAAAGTGATAATGAAGGTCTGGAGGGGTACTACAGGAATCAGAGGCTGATACTTGTTGGATTCCCACCATGGCGTGGCTCCATGAGCACCACTGAAGTTCCTTTTGGTCTCTGGCATCACAGAACCCAAGAAGCACTGGATACTCAGGCCCCAGCACTGAAACAACAGGCAAGGTTATTTACTGGCTATCACCTGAGGTGTTCCACAGATTTTCTAAACTCTGCTTGGGAGGTCTTGTTTTTTTAAATAAGAATACTAAAAGATATCTTCATAAGGTCACTTGTTCATCATATATATTTTACTCCTGAAAATTATATTCTTGACTAAAAAAAAGAATTTTATCTCCTATTCTATATTTCTTTATTATAATATTTAATTAGTGTATTTTATTTACGTACTAAAGTTAACTTACTGACTGACAATTATTTCCAAAAATAATTTGTTCTGATATATCCTGACTTCATTCAACATAGTGTGCAAATACATTACTATTATCCCCTGTGGCCACTTTAAAATAATTATGTTCTATTTTTAAAAATTCTTTTTTTTTTGGTGAGCAACACCTGGTAGTGCTCAGAAACTATTCAAAGGTTTGTACTCAAGTATAAAAACTTGAAGTGCTGAGGGACCATGTGGTGCTGGGATTAAACCAGGGTCTCCTGCTTACAAAGCTTTCGCTCTACCCCACTGATCTATCTTGCTAGTCCTGCATTATCCTTTAAGCCATTAGTAGAGTAAAAGAAGATATTTGTTGATGAGAATTTTCACTCTTTTATTTGATTGCTTTTTGGCCATACTCAGTGGTGCTCTGGGCTTATGCCTGGCTCTGCACTCAGGGATGAATCCTGGCAGAATTTGGGTATCATATGTGGTGCAGGGGATCAAAACTGATTTGGGTCTTTACAAAGCAAATACCCTACCTGCTATACTATTGTTTCAGCCCCACTCCATGAGTAAGAAAGATGAGAGTAGCCAAAAGAAAATGATTCTTGTCAGTATTTTTTTGATATTTCATCTGCTTTACAGAAGTTTGATACACATTCATTCAACCTTTTAAAATTGCAACAAATAAGTTCTTAAAGTAAGTGTAAAAATGATGAATAACCATAAGAATAAGGTTAGATATGGAATAGAAATAGCAGTTTTTCTGGCATTTTGACATTCCATGGAGATATCTGATCCAGGTCATTGACTTTCAAATCATCACAATGGACAATGACTGCTACATCCTCAAAGAACAGGAGAGTTAAGAGCTAAACTCCAATATAATTTCATCATGTATTAGACTTGGTAGAATTTTGAACTCATGGAATAATATTTTACAGGATTTGTAATACCATTTGGACATAAGAAACAATTTTATCTGCCACATTTTAACTATAAATGAAAAATTTATAATGTTAAATCCTTCTTATAAAAAATGTTTTGCAAACAAGCTTAAAAGAAAGAGTGAAATCTTTTAATCAGGGAAATATAAATGTGTACCAACCCCAACCAAGTATAACAGGAAAGTAAAGGCCCTCCCGTTGATCATCGATTTGCTCGAGCGGGCCCAGTAACGTCTCCATTGGAGACTTTG
>JAOXYA010142748.1:0-10072 GCA_028565675.1 Sorex palustris | reverse complement strand
GGAGAATGAGACCCATCATTGTTACTGGTATTTGGCATATTGGGTACGCCACGGGGAGTTTGCCAGACTCTGCCATGGGGGCAAGCTACATTCAACAAAATATAACAACAAATAATATTTTTATCCTGACAGCATTAAAAATTGGCAAACTAATATGAATATTGGGAGATTTTTAACACATCTCAAGTAGAATAGGGAAAAAAGAAGTGAGGATAAAGAAAACATAGAAAACTTGGCAACAAAGTTGACAAGCTTAATTTAGCTGCTCGCATAATTCTGAATATAGCAAATGAAGAATATCTGTTCTCATCGTGCAGATGTTCAAGTATTGACCCATTCTAGCAGATAAAAGAAGACCCCAAAAAATGACAGAGAAGCATTATCATACAGGCTTCATAAATCAGAATTTAATAATGAAAGGATCATCACACAGTCAAATCTCTAATCACTAACTAATGGGTTAATAACGCTAAATAACCAATGAATTAAAAAGTGATTATGATATCAATTACACATATTTATAACTAAATCATTTATATGTCAAGATTTGTAGGTTACTGACAAAGTGGAACTCGGAGAGGGGCTGAGAGATAGTGTAGCAGATGGGGTGCTTCCCTAACACGTCACCGACCCGTATTCAATCACCGGCATCCCATGCGGTCCCCTGAGCCCCAGTCGGAGTGATCCCTGAACAGAGTCAGGAGTAAGCCCTGAGCACCACAGGGTGTAACCCAAAAAGCAAACAAATAAACAAAAAAGGAAATTGGAGAGAAAATTATGGCCCTAAAATACATTTATTAGGGAAAATGATTGAAAAGAATTGAACCAAATTTCTGATTGAAGAAGATAGAAAACTGAATTAGAAAACCAAGAAGTAAAAGGAAATTATTAAGAAAAATCAAGTTCTTTGAAAAAAATGAGTAATGTAGATCAGGCTTCTTAAATATTTGCAATACAAGTCCCTTCCTTTTTAAAGTGAAATTTGTGAATTTTGTTTTGGTGGTTGTTCTTTTTTTTCTTTAACTTTTTAATTGTGGTCCCATGATTTACAACACAGTTAGTTAGTTATACTTTTTACACATACATCAAGACATCAGCCTAGCTCCACACCCATCACTAGAGTGCATGACCCCCTTTTAGCCTGAGAAACTTTTCAGTGACCCTGGGTAGCTAGGTAGGTCCATCACATAGGTACACAAATCAAACATTTACTGATAATAAATTATTTTTAAAAATTGATTTTAAAACCAGATTTTTAAAGTTACAAGACTGGATGAGGGAATGTAATGTTTTAAAGGGGGTTGCCCTCAGCCCCTGAGTGTAGAGAGGAAGAAGGAAAGAGTGGAGGGGAGAGAAGAGACAGATGAAGAGCAATGGGGGTCAAGTGAGGGTAGGCATATACAAAGGTGTCTGGGATGACAGAGCCAAATCTCAAACCACCGAATCAACAACACTGAAATCAAGAGACCATCAAACGTAGAAGGGTATCTGTCAAGAGAGCTGACTGGAGGGGCCAGACACGGAAGGAAACCTGGAACATTGGTGGCGGGAAGTTGACTCAATTATGAATAACTTTGTAAATCATGGTGCTTGAATACGATTTTTAAAACAAAAAATGAAAGTATTGGTAGCAAAATAAAATGTTCACAACTTTATATAGGGTAATAATCCATAGTTTAAGAAGTTAGGCTGAGGGACCAGAGTGATAGCACAGTGAGGAGGGCATTTGTCTTGCACATGGCCGGCCCAGGTTCGATTCCCGGCATCCCATATGATCCCCCGAGCACTGCCAGGAGTAATTGCTGAGTACAGAGTCAGGAGTCACCCCTGAGCATTGCCAGGTGTGACCTTTAGGTCTGGAGCAGTGATACAGCAGGCAGGGGGCTTGCCTTATATGTAGACAGCCTGGTTTAATCCCTGGCACCACATACGGTCTTGCCCCAGTGCCAGGCGTGATCCCTGAGCACTAAGTCAGGAGTAAGTCCTGCGTATAGCTGGGTATGTCCAGTGCCCCCAGTGCACCTCAAAAAAAAGTAAGCTAGGATATAGACAATTTTCTGGCAAGGTCAATGGAGGAAAAACAAGAGTTGCAACGTTTTTCAAGGACCTAAGTACATTTGGAGAGATGGAAAGGAACATGGGGAATGTTCCTTAAGGCTCTGCCAATACACTTGGACACTTGCATTAAATAGACTTTGTTATCAGAAGTCTGGAAAAAGACAAGATCAATATTAGTTGAATAAAAAAACAAAATACTCAAATAGGTTTATAACAACCCAAGAATTTGACCAACAATGAAAGTGTCAGTACTTAGATGTTTTGTTGTTTTACTGAAGACAAAACAAACCTACTTCTTTTAATTTTAATTTTTTGCATAATTTTTTTATATAATTAGTTGTATAATTTCATTATATGACTGAAAAACTGTTTTCTTACTCAGACTTTTTCCTGAATGGGAAAGGGGAAAAAAATCTTCTCTTCCACCTCCTTTCTAATGACTAGGATGATCTTGACCCCAGAATTGGGGAAAAAAAAAAAGTAAAAGAAACAAAAATGGCAGACCACTCTCATTAATGAACAATCTATGTGAAGTTCCTTTTAAAATATTGGCAACATGATTCCTCAATTTTATGCTCAAAACAAACCAAGTCTAACTAAAATTCATGCCGTGAAAACAAGAATTGTTTTAACATTTGTGAATCTCTCTGTGTGATTCCTTAAATAAATTCATTACAAATAAAATCATTTTAATCATAATCAATGCAAACAAATCATTTGAAATAAACAAAAAATCATTAAGCTTTAGAAAGCTGTGCCACACCAAAGATGTCTCCCACAAAAGAAATATTGATAAGCTGGACTTAATTAAAATGGAAAACTGCTTTTCAGAGGACTGTATAAAAGGGATAAGCCACCGGAGGGGGGGATGTTTACAAAAGACATATCTGATTGAGGACTGTTATGACGAACATATAAAGGACTCTCACCGTGAAAAATAAGGAAGTGACCTGATTTTAAAATGGGCAAAATGCTGGCCCAGAGAGATCATACATTGGTAAGTGATTATGCAGCTAAATTTGGTTTGATCTCTGGCACCCCACATGGTCCCCTGAACGCACAACCAGGAGTAGCCACTGAGCAACCTCCATCTGTGGCCCAAACAGCCCCATCACTCCAGAAATGAGTGAAACACATGGACTGGCACGCGGGCAGTGAGCAGTAGATTACTTGCCTTGCATGTACGAGTCACTGTGTTCAATTCCCAGCACCAAAAAAAAGAAGCACACACAAACACACAATTGACCAAAGAAGGGATACAGGGACAGAAAAATGGTATGGGGGATGGGGGTCAGGCACTTCCCTTCCTTGGGGATGACTCTGATTTGATCCTCTGAGTACCTCCCAGAGTGATCCCTGAGCTCCGAGGCAGGAGTCCGTCTTCAGCACCACTGGGTGTGGCCCCAAAACCAGAAAGAAGAAAAGAAGGAATGGTGTATGACCGAGGTCCCATGTTACACGTCGTCAGGAAGACGCAATCAATAAGGGGAAAGGCTTGTGGTCGGGAACCGGCCTCGTCAGCACAAGGCTCAGGCCTGCCCACATCACCGAGTGTCAACCTGTGGCACTGCCATCCCCAGCACCATGAGCAAGCATACACCAGGCGCGCACCACACCCAAGGTGGGCAAGCACCACAATCCAGAGGTGTGAGTCGCCATAAGCACGTGTGCAACCACACAAGAAAGGGACAGGAAGGGGGAAATGAGATGTCACCACAAAGCTGCAGTGGAGGCCCAAACAGGAAGTGAAGTCACCAAGGCCAGGAAGAGGTAGAGCATCAGGGGCTCGCATTCACTGCTGGTGGGGATGCAAAGTGGTACTGAGGCTGTCAGTGATGGTTCTGTGGTTTCTTACAAACTCTTCCCATGCTCTTGCCAGGGGACCCAGCTCTCACACTCATCACTCTTTACTCAAAGGAGTGGAAAACTCTCATCTACACAAAACCCTGGGTCTCGAGATGTTCACGGCAACTCTATTCACAAGGCCCAAATAGCAAACAACCTCAGCATCCTTCAGTTGTTGAACTGGAGGTGGTGGGTCACTCAATGGAACATTGGTCATTGTCAAAAGAAATAGACTACCAAGCCAAGCCAAAACATAGGGGACTTGGGATATGACCAGAAAAAAAAAAGCCAAAAGCCTAAAACAAAAACCCCAAAGCATAGGGACTCTGAAGTGCATATTTCTAAAAATAATTCAATATACCTTGAGTCAATACTGTGGCAACAGAGAGAACTCAATAGGCTGGAGCCCATACAAAATGCCCCTGGTTGATCCCCAACACCACATGGACCCCTGAGTGCCACCAGGAGCAATCTCTGAGCATCACTGGATGTTTTCCTCTCCGCCACCTACTCCCTCCCAAAAGAAAAACACCAACATTTTAGTCTGCTGCAACTGAAAAAAAAAACTGCATTTTATTCTGGTCCCAGCCCAGGCAGTGCCCAGGGGCCATGTGGTACCAGGAATGGAACCCAGGATTTACCTCCTGATCAGGTTCCTGACCCCAATATAAAGTTCTGTACTGACCTTTGATTTTGAGTGAATCTCAAGCTGCTCTTATAAAAAGTAGTGTCTTCATTCTTGTAATTTTATTATTTGGACAGTTTAGGTCACACCTCATGGTGCTCAGGAACTACTCCCTGTTCTTTGTTGGGGGCTCATTTCGGGGGTCACTCAGAGGGTCAGTGGTGCCAGGGATGGAAGCCTGCCCTCAGCCCATGGAGCTATTCCTTCCCCTCCACAAACACTACCTTTAAAAGAAAAGAAATACATGGAATAAAGATAGGAAAGGAAAGAATACATTTGATGGGGTTGGAATGACAGTACAGTGGGGAGGACACTTGCCTTCTTGCATGCAGCCGACCCAGGTTCAATCCCTGGCATCACAAATGGTCCCCTGAGCATCACCAGGAGTAATTCCTGAGTGCAGAACCAGGAGTAAGCCCTGAGCATTACCAGATGTGGCCCCCAAACAATAGGGGATGGAGAGATAGTTCAGAGGTTAAGGCACTTGCTTGCACACAACCAACCCAGGTTTCTTCCCTGCCACCACATATAGTCCCCTAAGCACCTTCAGGAGTGATCCCTGAACACAGAGCCAGTAGTAGTTCCAAGACCACCAGGTGTGGCCCTAAAAAAAAAAGCCTAAGGGGCTGGAGCAATAGCACAGTGGGTAGGGCATTTGCCTTGCACACAACTGACCCAGGTTTGATTCCCAGCATCCTATATAGTCCCCTGAGCACCGCCAGAAGTAATTCCTGAGCACATGAGCCAGGAGTAACCCCTGTGCATTGCCAGTATGACCAAAAAAAAAAAAACCTAAAATGAAATTTCTAATTAAGTGATGTTTAAATTCCCATGGAGAGCAGGGCCAATAGGGTTTTTTTGTTTTATTTTATTTTCTCTGCTTCATTTTGAAAATGTAATCATTATAGTTTAAGTTAGGTGTTTACAAAAGTGTTAACTTATGGTTTTGATGTACCTCACTAAAGTGCCTAGGGGACCCACCAATGCCCTAATGTTACTTCCGGCCCACCTTCCCAACTTCCTCTCCCACTTGGTAACCTCAGTTCTGTAATCCAGAGCCAAGGGGTTGTGGTCATATGATACAGTCCCTGCTTTGGTTTCTCTCTAGACCACAGATCACAGATGAGTGAGATCATCCTGTTTTATCCTCCCTCTGGCTTATTTTGCTTAACCTGAGACCTCCAGTTCTATCCAAGTTGCCGTGACCTGCACAATTCTGCCTTTTCTTCTTAGCCAAGATCATTTAGATAACTTCAAAAAGGGGGCACGGAGCACCTTATCTGTCCTGCATCAGCAACACTCCCTACTGTAACAAACACGCCTGACAGTGTAACCCAAGTCTGTCGCTGGCTGGGAAAGTCCCCATAAAGATTCCCAATCTGTGGCTAGCCCCTCATCCCGACAGTTATCCGTCAACCTGGACTCCTTCTCTTCCTGGCACCCATCTTGCAAGACCACCTTGCTTATTTGCAAAAATCTAGGAAAAGAGGAAAGACTTTGGGTCAGGCTACGGGTTCGTTCGTAAGCAATGCCTAGAAATGGTACACAGGGATTCCATTCACATCATTGGCCAGAACTTACAGCGCAAAGATTTGGAAATAATTAGAAAGTGATATTAGCAAATGTCCTATGGTCTTGCTGAAAGTTTCTTTTGGGGGAGTTGTTTTTGTTTTGGGGCCACACCTGGCAATGCTCAGGGGTTACGCCTGGCTCCGCACTTAGGAATTATTCCTAGTGATGCTCAGGGACCACATGGGATGCTGGGGATTGAACCCAGGTCAGCCGCATGCAAGCCCTTCCCCATCATGATATTGTTCCAGCCCCATCATGATCATTTCTTTCTCTCTCCTCCCAGCCACTGCCCCCAACAGAAAGTAAAACAATCATGCTTTGCACAAGGCAGCAGAAATAAATTTTCCCTGGAACTCTGCTGGGGCTCGAGTGTGTGGGGAGAAGATGCTCTTAGGTGGATTGTCTGGTTTCTGAGCTGTGAGGCGGCAAAGACGTCTCTCCACCCGCTGGTCCCCACGAGACAGGGAGAACAATACCTTCTGATTCTAGGAGGGGTGCATGATCCCAGGAGGACTGCGTGATTCCACAACGGTTCTATAAAGTCAGAGCAGGAAAAAACAAGTGACAGAGTACAAGACAGATCCCAATGTGGTATGAGTGTTCTAGGCTGCCAGCCAGCAGAAAAAAAAATTAAAAAAAAAAACGAGGTCAGCTTGGAGGTGACTATCTAGGACTTCTCTTGGTGATCAGGCTGCCCAGGCACTGGAGGGCTGGCCTTCCTCACTGCCAATGGCGCTCTGGAGATACCAGATAGTTTCATAGCTACCTCTGGTGCAAAGGGAAGGCTGAGCCCGACAGGCACTGCCATCAGCCCAAAGAGAGGGCCACACATTGAACAGGCTGCCCACCTGGGGATGGTCACGCTGGCTGGGGAGGACGCCCATGCAGACAGTGGCCCATTAGCCTTCTTTTGTGACCTGGGCTGGACTGTATGTTCCTTCTTCTCACCTGCACTCCTTCCTGCTTTGCAGTGGCCTCAACCCCCACCCCACCCCCTGCGTCTCTTCACCATTGCCATTGTAGTTATTGTGGTTGGGCAGAGAATGGACATTGAATTTGTGCTCAGTTCCTTGGAGAGAGGGGCGCTAGGGGACTGTCTATTTGGTGTGGGACTAGCTCTTTGTAATATTTCTAAACATGCGAGAGGGGCCAGAGAGATAGTTCAGTGGTAGCGCAGTTGCCTTGCATACAGCCAACTGGACTCAATCCCCAGCATCCCATAGGGTCCCTTGAGCATCACCAGGAGTGATTCCTGAATGTAGAGCCAGGAGTAACCCCTGAGCATCACTAGGTGGGACCCAAAAAGAAAAACCAAAAAGTTGGAGAGAAAGATGAAGAGATGGATTAAGGGAAGGTTAAGAGCGAAAGGAGAAATGGGAGAGAGAGAAAGAAAGGGAAGAGAGAACGAGAGGAAGTGAAGGATTCATGAGGGGAAAGACCGATGCGTTTTGTGTCCTTTCTGCTGCTCCATTATTGCCTATCCCTGTGTCAATCTACTATATGCATGCTTAAAAAACAAAACAGGCACAAGTACAGCAGGTAAAACATTTGCCTTGCATGTGACCCACCTGGGTTTGATCCCCAGCATTTCATAATATCCCTGAGCACCGCCAGGAGTAGTTTCTGAGCACAGAGCCAGGAGTAACCCATGAGCATGCCGAGTATGGCCCCAAGAGCCAAAAAAAAAAACCAAAAAAAAAACAAAAAAGAAAACCCCCCTCATATGATCTTAACAAAAGTGAGAGAAAATCACGTCAAAATTATAAAGGATGGCTGTTCAGATTATATAAAGACAAAATAAATTAGACAAATAAGAGGGCTGGATAGATAGTGTAAAAGCAAAACTGATGCTATGACAGGTGGCAGAAATCAACAAAATCAGCTAGGCCTCAGGTTCCCTTAATCACTTAATCACTTAGAAGAGCCTGGCAAGCTATCTGAAGAGCCTGGCAAGCTATCTGTTGTGTATTCGATACGCCAAAACCAGTAACTACAACTGGTCTCCTTCAGGTTCCCTTAAGGAACTAAAAAAATTTCAGTTTCCCAGCAATGAAACCAATGTGTAACTCGCCAACCTGAACCCACCTGGAAAGTTCCTGGGCCCAGCAATTGGGCTCAATCAATCACTATGCCCCAGTCAAAATCCCCCAGAAATTGCCTTTTGTTAACCCTAAAAGAATTAGTAGCATATGTAACCATAAACTGCGAGTGGAAACTATTGTTTAACTATTGCCTGACTACCATTACCCTAAGACACTTGCCAAAACACCTTCGTTTGATAACTAAGTAAACTTCTTTTTGAAACAATAAGGTATGTACTGCTTATGTAATCAAACCCTATATAAACTGCTTGCTGCCTGAAGTCAGGGTCGCTATCAAGAGACAACTCTGTGGGTGATATAGTTGACCCCAGTATACTGGAATAAAACTCCTACTGCTTTTGCATTATCAAGTTCGTGTTTCTGTTCATCTCACCATTTGGGAACCCATAGTACCGGGCTTAACAATAGTAGAGCTGGTAAAGCATTTGCCTTGCAGCAGCCACCTGGGGTTTGATCACTGTCACTGCATATGGTCCCTCAAACACCACCAGGAGTGATCCTTGAGCACAGAGCCAGGAGTAAGCCTTAAGCATAGCCAGGTGTGGCCCAATCACAGCCCCCCTACCCCCCGCAAAACCACAACATAAATAGTTTACATACAGAACTTCCATCCAATAAGGTAAAGGCAAACCATAGAAGAAAAGTGGACAAAGAATGTGAACTACAATGGGGAAAGTGAAATTTCCCATTACAAAGGGAAAGATGCTCAATTCAGGAAGCAAAACAGTAAAAAATAAGATCAACCATAGCACATCAAACAAATTGGCAAAAGCACTGGCAGAACAGGTAAGGTTTGGGAGTGCCAGGTGTTACTAAAGATGTGAGGAAATGAAGTCTTTGACAGAGGGTGGTGGGGAGGCAGATTAGCACCACAGCTTTGGGGAGTGGTTTAGAAGTCCAACTTAGCAGAACACACCCCAGCCCAGCAATCCCACTGCTTGGTTTATGCATCAAAGACCTTTTGCTCTTAGACACAAAAAGACACACACAAAGGTGCTCAGTGCAGAATCACTGGCAATTGCAACAGAATCAGAAAACATTCTGCTTTTCAATCCGTAGCGGAGTCAAGAGAGAAATCATGGTAGTCTCCCGTAACAGGCTGCTCCTTTGCAAGTACAATATGGGAATCAGTTTACAGCATGAGCCCGAGAAAAGCCTGAAAAATAATAGTGAGACAATAATATCAATCATGTAAATATATTCATAATAATACATGACAATTTAATATTAAAAACAAAATAATACTGGGGTTGGAGCGATAGCACAGCAGGTAGGGTGTTTGCCTTGCACACGGCCAACCCAGGTTTAATTTCCAGCATCCCATATGGTCCCCTGAGCACCGCCAGGATTCATTCCTGAATGCAGAGCCAGGAGTAACCCCTGTGAATTGCCGGGTGTGGTCCAAAAAGCAAAACCAAAACGAAACAAAATAATACTATATTTGTGTGGTTATCTACATAGGTAGAAGAGGGATACACACCAATTGAGATTGGGGAGAATGCTCAAAGGGCTGGAATAAAAGAAGAAAAGGAGGGAAGGAAGGAAGGAAGGAAGGAAGGAAGGAAGGAAGGAAGGAAGGAAGGAAGGAACCTGGTTGCCTTAGAGAACTGTAGAGAAGCAACTAGTGAATTGCTATAGGAAAAAAAGGCAAAATCAAAGAGAATATGGCAAAATGTTAATAGTTGCCAAACATGTGTGATAAAAGGAGGATTTTATTTTTTTGCCATTCGGATTTCTTTTTTTTTTTAATTTTTTTTTATTAGTGAAACACCATGAGGTACAGTTGTAGATTTACAATTTTTTGTGCTTG
>JAOXYA010142739.1:0-10072 GCA_028565675.1 Sorex palustris | reverse complement strand
TTACTGGGCCCGCTCGAGCAAATTGATGAACAACGGGAGGATAGTGATAGTGATAGTGATAGATGTGTCTGTGTGTATTTGTGTGTGTCTGTTGTGTGTTTGTGTCTGTGTCTGTGTGTATCTGTGTGTGTCTGTATGTTTATGTGTCTGTGTTGTGTCTGTGTGTTTGTGTTTGTGTGTGTCTGTGTGTCTCTGTGTGTTCTTGTGTGTCTGTATGTGAGTCTGTGTGTGTGTGTGTGTGTGTGTGTGTTTGGTGCAGGGATTGAACTCATGGCTTCACACACGCAAGGCAAGTGCTCTACTGCAGAGTTAGGTCTCCAGCCCAAATTAATCACAATCACGACTATCCTGTTGTTTGTCGATTGCCTCGAGCAGGCCCCAGTAACGTCTCCTTCATCCTAGCCCTGAGATTTTTTAAAATGTGCATATTCAAGGCTCTTTCAGGGTTAGGAGAATGAGACCCATCATGGGCCCAAATTAATATTTTCCTTAAATTGTCAATTCCACCATATTCTTTAGACTGCCTTTTATTAGTTATTTGGTTTTGTTTGTTTGGGAGCCACCCCCGAGCTATGCTCAGGGATTACTCCTGGTGTGGCTTGGGGAACCATATGGGGTGTCAGGATTGACCCCAGCTACATACACTGTCTCTCCAGCCTACAATAATTATATTTGTTATGAAACCCATTGTCTGAAATTAAAATGTAAACACAGGCAAGTCAAAGAACCCTGGCTGGCAGGCATGCTCCAGACTGCAGTTTGGGATCTCTGCAGTTACTTGCTTCTGGGCAGCTTCTGGCTCTGACCTTCTGGTGCCAGGACCTCTTGTTCCCCAAAAGCTGCTGGAGACAGCCCCAGGAAAGATGAGATGCAGGAGGAAGAAAAGGAGGAGGAGGAGGAGGGGGAGTGAGGAGGAGGAGGAGGGGGAGTGAGGAGGAGGAGGAGGAGGAGCAGGAGGAGGAAGAGGAGGATGAGGAGAATGAAGAGGAGCAGCAGGAGGAGCAGGAGAAAGAGCCGGAGGAGAAAGAGGAAGAGAAATAGGAGGAGAAGCAGGAGCAGGAGGAGAAGGAGGTACAGGAGGAGAAGGAAGAGGCAGAGAGAGAGGAGGAGGAGCAGGAGGAGGAGGAGGAGGAAGAGGAGGAGGAGGAGGAGATCCTGGTTTGACTCTCTGGGGTTCCTTACACTCCCTAGGTAAATACATCAGCCTTAAAAGGCTCGGCTCACTGCCCAGCTGTGGGTGTGCCAAGCTTGATGCGTGGCAACTTGGCTGCAGAGCTTCATCCGGTCACCCTGACAATGATTAACCACACTTACAAGGAAATTGGTCCTGAGGGCTCCCAGCTCCCTTTGTGCTGGGATTTGAACCCAGGAGTCTGTGGCCAGCTGCACTCTGACACTTAGTCCTGGGAAAAGGCCAGTAGACCCCGGGACCTGCGCTGATGCTGATGGCAGCTATTGGTGCTGGAGCCACACGCAGCCCTGTGGCCCACGTACACCCATGTTGTACACACACAGCCAGACCCCTCATGTCCATATTTGTGCTGTGGAAGGGGATGCTCCTTACTCAGGAACATCGGGGTTCAGTTCCCAGGAGCCTCTGTCCACACAGCATTTCAGCCCGTCAATACAAATCCTTGCTTTGCATGTGTTTCTGGTTAAAGACCTTTGCGGGTGGATATTATTGATTTGTTTGCGTTGACCTCAGGCCAGCAGCACCATCATTCATATCTGATGGAAGCACTTCCTCTCTCCTCTCGGGCACATCACAGCCTCCTGCATAAGGCAACCCCAGGGTAGCACTTTAGCACCCCTCATAGGACCCTCTTAATCCTCAAAGTTACCAACAGAAAGGGCTGGAGAGAGTACAGGGGTTAAGGCATTTTCCTTACATGTGGCCAACTCTGGTTCACTCCCAGCACTGCATATGGTCCACCAAGTACAGCCAGGAGTGATCCCTAAAAGTCCCAGAGTCGCCACTGAGCACCACCAGGCCTAACCCCAACTTTCCCAACCCTAAAACTCTTTTTAAAGAAAATCACCTACAAGAAATAAACACAGAAACCAAGACAGGGCACTGTGAGGCCCTGATGGGGCCCATTAGGGAGAAGCTGACCTTGAAGGTGCACATCAGGCAGCCCCTTGATTGTCCCACCCTGCACGGGTCCCCAGAAGCTCCAGAGATTTGGAGAATTGATTGGGGGTTTTGAGTAAGCTTCAGCAAGCAGTGACCTTCCAAAGCCGACCCCAAGAGCCCCAGGGGTGGCTGTTGGTCGTCTGCTCTTTACCACGTTAAAACAGAAATTGGTGCACCTCAAGTGCCCTGTGTTTGGGCGAGTCCTCCAGAACGAATGATCCCAGGCAAGCCCCCAAAATGTTAAACTGGGCCGAGATCTCCCCAGAGAAATCACACGAAGACAAATTGTGATGCAATAAGCAAAGGGTCTTTATTGGCTAGCTCAAGCTAGGGCCCTCGTCCAGCTCACTGACACAGTGGCAGCCTTCTCAGAAGGAGCGGCCCCGAGTCTCAAAAGTGAGGAGCTTTTGTTCCATAGCATTATATAACAAGGGACTTTCCACGGACCACCCTTTTGGCCAAATTCTGAGGGGCTTTTCACCGCTAAGTACACTTAGCTGATTGGTTATAAGTCAGAGTTACCTAAGGGTTATATAAGGGTTACATAGTGGAGGCTTTCCTACCTGCACCTGATTGGTAACTCTTGTTGAACTCACCATGGCAACTCACCATAGTCTTTACTTCACAGAAATCGTGACTCAATTCCAGGAATCTGTATACAGTTCCAGGAATTCTGGAACCGAAACCTAGGCCTAGCTTCTTCTGGCTTCTTTATGAGCCTGTCATGGCACTGTCTTTGCTTTCTCTATTTCTCAACCACTCTCTGAGCCTTTCAGCAGGTGTCGGGTTCACTGGCCAGGCTCTGGGCATTCTGCACGCCAGAATGTTGGGAGCTCCTCTCTTGGCATGGCCCCTGACTGGACACTTCCAACCTATGGGGGATGGGAGGGAGAATTGAGAGCCTCAATGGGCGCCCCCGGGCCTGTGCAGGGCAAGGTGTTGGTCGATGCCAGCGCTGTCACCCTTTTTCTCTCAAGAGGCTGGGGGGACTGATCAATGGTTGGTAGCGATGAGGCTGAGTGTGTGTCAGGCCTGTAATTGGATCCCAGCACCACGGAGCCCCCAGCACTCCTGGCTGTCATGCTAGTGGCCCTCAGAGTACCTCTGGGTGTCGCCTGATAGTCCCCAAGCACTGCTAGGCCAGATGCTAGGTCAGACTCGAGGGTCCCCGAGTCCCACCAGCCCAAGCACCAGTGACCAGAACAGGGGACAGGGTGAGTTCTGCAAGGACTTGCCTGGGCACCCAAGAACTGTGAGGTGGGGTCTCTGGTTTGGGGTTGGATTGTTTTTTTTAGTTTTTAGTTTTTTAGTGAAGCAAGATAGTCTTTATTGAACAAAACTTGGAAAGATACGAACAGGGTAAAGGAAAGAAATACATGCGGGGTTACTCCTGACTCTGCACTCAGGAATTACTCCTGGCATTGCTCAGGGGACCATATGGGATGTCAGGGATTGAACCCAGGTCGGCTGTGTGCAAGACAAATGCCCTACCTGCTCCAGCCCCAGAAATACATATTTCTGAGACAACAGGAACTTGTAAGCATGAGCAAGCAGAGACACAGAAAGACACGTGGTCAAGGGAGAACACAGGTTTCTCCACAGTGGGAAATAAATCTCTTAATTTTTTGTTTAACTCATTTTTCACAATTTTTAAATTTTTTCTCACTTTATTTAAACACTGTCATTGACAAAGTTGCTCACAATAAGTGGTTTCGGGCACTGAGTGTCCCAACACCAGTCCCACCACCATTGGTCACATTGCCCCAGTATCCCACCCATGAAGAAAACCATGAAGAGTTTTCCTTTCCAGTTCCCATTGGACAGTGACACTTCAGAGATGAATAGAACCCTCCTGGCTCACACCTAGTAGGAGAGATTCTCATCTACCTACGCAGGACACAGTGTCTATCATAAGGATGATAGAAAGATGCAGAAGGGCACGTGCCTTCTGTGTGGCCAACCCACGTCCAGTCCCCAGCATCTCATCTGGTCCCCAGGCCCGGAGCAAGACCAAGAAAGCCCCGAGCACCACTAGGTGTGACCCAAACACAAAAACAGAAGCACAGCGCTGTGATTGACACCTTGCTGGCCTAGCTAGATGCTCATGCCAGCCCTGACGTGTTCTGGAACCACACTGTCATTGGCCAGATAGTGTCCAGAGGGCCCGTGCTGGCCAGACAAAAGATGAACGGAGCCATTATCTTTACCTTCCTGGCGTTTTCTCGAGACAAGAAGCCAAATGAATGCCTGCCTCACTACCTTTGATGCTGCTACGGATAGTGGAGAAAATAAAGCTCAGGAGGATAGTGGGGAGTTGTGGATGGGTGGGGGGTATTTAAATAAAAGGGAAGGTGGGACTGGAGCAATAGCACAGTGGGTAGGGCATTTGCCTTGTACGCGGCCAACCCAGGTTCGATTCCCAGCATCCCATGTGGTCCCCTGAGCACCACCAGGGGGTAATTCCTGAGTGCAGAGCAAGGTATGACCCATCGCCGGGTATGACCCAAAAAGCCAAAAATAAATAAATAAATAGATAGATAAATAGATAAATAAATAAATAAAAGGCTCACTGACAAGGTGGCCGTGGGGCAGAAACTCGAGGGGGCTGATAGGTGCGAGGTTGGCACATGCTCACGAGTGTGGAATGTGGCAGTTAAGGCTGGAGGGGTGGCGGCGTCAGGACGGAGGCCGGGAAGGGAGGTTGGGAGGTTTACATCAAGCAGAGCAAGCGCGTCAGCGTCTGTTTCAAATGTGCCCATTGGAGATGTTCACAGTAGCTGCCTCATAATGGTTCACATTCTAGAAGGTTCTATCTCAGGGCTGGAGCAACAGTACAGAGGGTAGGGCGTTTGCCTTGTATGCGGCTGATGCAGGTTTGATCCCCGGCATTCCATATGGTCCTCTGAGCACTGCCAGGAGTAATTCCTGAGCATCGCCGGATGTGACCCAGATAAAGTAAAAAACAGAAAGAAGGTTTTGTCTGGTCGCTGTTAGGGGTCTTGGGGCTGAGAACGCTACTGCACCCAGGAAGGACCATGATGTGTGGGAGCAGGGAGCAGGAAAACGCAGATCCAGAGCTCCTGCTGAGGACATGTTGGTTGGAAGATGCTGATGAGGAGGAAAGCGACCCTGATCTCTCCCATTAACTCCTGTCTGGGAGGAGACGAGAGGCTTCATTTGATGGAAGTGGGGGCGGGCGGGTGTTTGTGCTCAGACCTAAGTAGGTATAAGTGATTCTGTAGTCAAGGTCCTTGCAGTTCAAACTATTCTGTTCTTTCAGATGAAAACTGGGGACTGGAGGAAAATGCAATATAGTAGTAATCACAGTAAGAATCGGGCTGGAGCAATAGCACAGCGGGTAGGGCGTTTGCCTTGCACGCGGCCAACCCAGGTTCAATTCCTCTGCCCCTCTCGGAGAGCCCGCCAAGTTATCTAGAGTATCTCTCCTGCATGGCAAAGCCTGGCAAACTACCCGTGATGTATTCGATATGCCAAACACAGTAACAAGTGTCGCAATGGAGAGGTTACTGGGCCCGCTCGAGCAAATCGATGAACAAGGGAGGGCAGTGACAGTAACAGTGACACAGGAAGAATCAGACTAACGTGTATATTTTGCTAAGGTCTGTGATGACTTCTGTTTATAGAACACCTTCCCAGTGCAGGATCCTCTATTAGGGGGCATTTAGCACTCAGGGTTGCTAATCATGACCCCACACCCCCCTCCACCCTCCCCATCCCCCACACCCCATGCCACCCCTCCCCCTTTCCACCCTGGGCCCAACAGTTGTAACCATGTTACAGTGTCCCATTTTACAAATGAGGAGACTGAGTCTCAGAGGAGTGAAGTAAATTAGGTGGTGGAGTTTAGAATGAAAAATGAGACATTCAGGGCCAGAGCCAGACTATGGCTCTGAATGTCTATGAATGACTATGGCTCTGAATGTAAGAAAAGGCACTTACCTCGCACACGGGCACCCCAGGTTCCATCCTGGACACCCCACATGATTTCCCCCAGGTCCCTCCAGGAGTGATCCCTGAGCCAGGTGTGCCAAAACAAAACAAAACAAACAATAAAAACAGAAAATCAGACATATCTGAGCCCAAAGCCATGATTCCTGTCTGCTCAGTTAAATCAGCCTCTCAGCAGTGGGGGAAACTCATTCTGAGACAAAGCAGTTTAAAAATAAAACCTATATGTTTGCTGAACATCCCTTTCAATGCTTTCTCAAGAGCTCAGCTAAGGGGCGGGGCGTGTTCTCCAGAAAAGGACGGTTCTGGGGGTGAGGCCCACTGACTCCCCACCCTCTCCTGTCAGAGGCTCTGGGTCTCTGGGGAGGTGGCAAAGCACAGCTTGATAGGGATCGTGGTCTGAAGTCAGCTGGACAGGGCTGGATGACAGGGAAGCCGGCCGCTGAGGATGGGCGGACCTGGGAAGGGAGAGGGAGAAGGATAGGGCTCCTGGGCGTGAGCTAAGCGTGTGTCCCCAGGCTGAGCTTCCAGGAGCCCCCAGAAGACGCATTGAGACCACAGAAGCTGTGGGCGGGAAGCAAGCGGCTACCCACCGTCAGCCTCCTGCTCCTCCGACTCACGCAGGGGCCCTGGGCGAGCCCGCAGATTTCTGCTTGGGAAATGTGACAGTTGGACTCAGTCATCAGGAGCTGCTGGGGGGGCGGAGGAGGGAGGGATGATGGGCGCTTGTGTGGAGTCCCAGGAAGACAGCGGCTCTCCGGGCTGAGCGTGGGTGGGGAGCTCAACCCCTAGAGAGAGCCGTCTGTCCTAGCAGGCGGGATGCCCCCCCCCCCACACACACACTGGCCCTTCACCCTTCGGTCCTTGCAGTCCACGGGCCCTTCAAGTTCCCCATGAGCAAGCCCAGGCTGCAGACCTGCCCGGCTATTTCAGGAACCTTCCTTGCAGATTTCCCCATGGACAGGTTCCAACCCTGCCTGCTGCAGAGCCCGTGCAGTCAGGCTCCTGGCGGCTTTCATTGGAAGATCTTCCCCATAGAGAACGGCTCTGTCCACACCCTCCCCCACCCAGGACGCCTTCATGTTTGGCACCCGCGGCCCTGGGTTCAGCAACGACTCAGCGTTTTGAGTCTGGGATGCCCCATCCGTGCTCTGGGGCCCAGGCCTCCGTGTCTCTGTGTTAAAGTCAGCATGTTCCACATCTACGCGTTATAAAATCAGTGTCATTTGTGAGCTAGCTTTAAACTCTGGTCAGGGCTGGAGCCTTATAGTACAGCAGATAGGGCTCGCACCTTGCAGGCTGCCAACCCAGGTTCGATCCCTGGCATCCTATATGGTCCCCCAAGCTATACCCAGAGTACTAATTCTTGAGTGCAGAGCCAGGAATAACCCCTGGGCATCTCTAGGTGTCTCACCGGCCCCCCATCATACACACACACAAACACAAACACACACGCACACACACACACACACACACACACACACACACACACCACCCTGGTAGGTCAGTTTCTATCTCTCCCCTACGTTTTTCTACTGTGACTTTTTTCCTCAACAAGCTCCTACTTGGGGCTGGAGAGAAAGTACAGGAGTTAAAGCACTTGCCTGGCATATTGACCGATCAGAGCTTGATCCCCGGCTACAAATAAGGTCCCCTAAATGCTTCCAGGAGTGATCCCTGAGCTCAGCCAGGTGTAGCCCCCAACCCAACAACTCTCCCTCAAAAAAAATCTTCCCCCTTATTCTTATTTTCTTTTTTCTTTTTTTTTTTTTTTTGCTTTTTGGGTCACACCCAGCGATGCACAGTGGTTCCTCATGGTTTTGCATTCAGGAATCACTCCTGGTGGTGCTTGGGGAACCATATGGGATGCTGGGAATCAAACCCGGGTCGGCCGCGTGCAAGGCAAATGCCCTTCCTGCTGGGCTATCGCTCCAGCCCTATTCTTCCTTTCTTGATTGGTCTTTTGAACTCAGTAAGGCGGGATATGGACATTGCTAAGACCTGACCATTGGAGTCAGGCATGCAGTTCCCAGCCCAGGCTCTGCCCCGCTTGCCACTGACCCTACACCTGCTGGGTAAGCTCAGACGAGGAGGCGGTGACAGGAGGAGGGGTGCCAGAGTGAGGGGTGACAGTAGGGAATGACAGTGAGGGGGTGACAGACAGGGGTAACAGTGGGGGGTGACAGTGAGGGGGTGAGAGAGTGAGGCGGTGACAGTGGGGCGGGGGCATCCCATCTGGCTCCAGCTCTGAGGGTGGCTGGGGCAGGGCACCGGAAGTGGGTTCCATCCTGTCTCTTCCCTTGTTTCCAAGGCAGTGTTGCCCCAGGCACAAGTCCTGAGGGACCATCCTGGGCTGTCTGCCGGTCTCATGGTCTCACGTGTGAGGGCAAACGCTTGCCTTCTAGTGTCGCCCTGGCGGACAGAGCCCCTTCTGGGGCTGCTTGGTGGGAGGGAGGGGGGAACCAAGGCTCTGCATTTCCACAGCTGTCGGAGGCTGAGTCACCAGACACACGCTGTTCTGTTCCCTTGCATTTCAGGATCACTTCCTTCTTATATCGATGACAAACTCTTGGTTTAAAAAAAAAAACAATCATTCACAGAGCCACAATATTAGATTGACCCTCAGACCTGGCTTCTGCCCTGTGGGTGGAAATGTCAGTGTCTGAAGAATGCAGCTTGGGGCTGGAGTGATAGCACAGTGAGTGGGGCATTTGCTTTGCACACGGCTGACCCGGGTTCGAGTCCCAGCATCCCATATGGTCCCCTGAGCACGCCAGGAGTAACTCCTGAGTGCCGAGCCAGGAGTAATCCCTGTGCATCGCCAGGTGTGACCCAATAAAGGAAAAAAAAAAAAAGAATGTAGCTTCCTGGGGCAGTAACCATAGGACAGCTGGGAGGGCGCTAGACTTGCACGTGGCCGACCTAGGTTCAACACCCGGAGCCCCATATAGTCCCCTGAGCACTGCCAGGAGTGATCCCGAGCACAGAGCCAGGAGAAAGCCTGGTGTGATCCCCGAACAAAAGCAAACACACAGAATGTGGCTTCCTCATTTTACAGGAGTAGAACAGGAAACTCGAGGTTCTAGTCATGGATGGGGCTGGAAGCCTAATGGTCTCTCCCACAGTCTTAGTAGCCTTTGAGGACATTGCTCTCCGAGACCCGCCCCTCGGCCCGAGTGGAGCCTGCCTCTCTCCCGGCCGCTGCCTTCCTGCTGTGCGTTGTCTGCGTTTGATTTCAGGCGATTCCCCAGGACTGGGGTTCCCTGAGTTCTGTTGATCTGAGTGCAGCGGGCCACAGCCACGGGGGACATGCTGAGGAGGAAGAAGCCTTGGGGGTCCACAGGCCGCCGAGAGCAGTTGCATGGGGTTGCATGGGGGTGATGAGAGGATGGAGTTGAACTCTGACTTTCACTTCATCAGGGGTCTCGGAGGAGCACTGGGGAAATTTCTGGCACTCCTGCTGTCACCCTGACTTCCTGCTTCTCAGCTGGGCCCCTCAGAGCCCTTCCTGTCTCCTATCCCTCCCCAGCCAGACTCCCAGGCATGCACACGCCCAGAGCCTGGTGTGTCGCTGCCCCTTCTCAGGCCTTTCTCTGGCACCTTGTGGCCTGTGTGTGTGGCTGCGGGGTCCAGCCCCGCTCCCGCCTCCACACTGGGCCTCTGCTTCACCAGGACCCCTGGTTTTCCGGGAAGTCAGTGACTCACAGCCTCTGTCCAGGCTCCCCCTTCCCTCAAGTGAGCGCGTGCCTAGTGACCTCCTACTCATCCTTCAAAACCCAGTGCTAAGTGTGCACTGGAGGCCTGCAGCCCCTCCCAATAGTTCTTGGCCACTGGGGTCAAGGAGATGCTGTGTGGTCCTAGGGTCTACACACAGTGATTCTCCGGGTCACACCCAAAGCACGTGCCTCAGACAGTGTAAACCTCTCGGGCCCCTTAAAGTTCATTTAAAGATGCTGCCTCCAGCCTTCT
>JAOXYA010142728.1:0-10073 GCA_028565675.1 Sorex palustris | reverse complement strand
TCCGAGAGGGGCGGAGGAATTGAACTCGGGTCGGCCATGTTGGCTGCGTGCAAGGCAAACGCCCTACCGCTGTGCTACCGCAGCCGGTAGCACTTGGATTCAGTAACCATAAAAGAAGTTATTGAAATATGCTTTTTTTCATTTATATGAACTGTATAAAGCTGCTTTCTTACTATAGCCACATTGTTGAGAAGTTGCTTGCTATAGAAACCACCTTTTCCACAACACTGAAAATATTTAAATGCTAACAGATTCCTGTTCTAAAGTTCTGGTTTGCAAAGAGTATTCTAAGGACCTGTAGTATCTTAAATACAAAAGAATATGTTGCTCACTTGCTCTTCAAGCTCGTGTTCTCCTTGAATTCGTATCTCACTTGCTTGCCTCTTTGTTTCTTTGCTTGACTATTTATCCACTCTGGAGAAGATTGTGTTCTCTCTTCACATACGTCTCTCTTTATCTTCCCTCATATTTTCTAAATAAGTTTCAAGACTATCTTGTTTCATCAAAAAAAAGAGAGAGAATATATTGCTAAAAATTTGCATACCACCGAAGACATGCTGAACTAGAAAAAAAGAACAGGAAGTAGGAATAGAGGTGAACTCACAAATCTGCTAAAAAAAATGAACTTGTATCAGTATTGACATATTGTAGTTTGAGAACCACTCTCACATGAGGGCACGGAGGTGGTTTATTTTAAAGATGAATATTAGAAAAATTATTTGCATAATATGCATATGTAACGGTTAAGAATGATTTCGCTTTTTATATTACATTTGCAAGGAAAATATTAAAATACGGAAGTAGCTGATAAGCACCAGTGAACATTCTGATGACAAAGAAACAGTTTCTGGTAGAAAAAAACAATGCGAGACTTGCTTTAGGGGTTACTTTAATTTTAACAGGCTTTATAAAATTACCTCTGAGTAGTTTTGTAAATCAGGAAAATAAGATAGTAACCTTTCTGTAAGCTGAATCTCAGTGATACTAAGGAGAATATATCACTTGGGTTGTAAAGAAGAAAATACAATATACTTCACTTATTTACATATGAAGTTAAAGAAAAAAAATCTCAAACTGTATTATATGTAGTAGTTAAATTTACTTGAACAGAAGGGAGAGAGAAAAAAAAAGCATCTTTTGAAAGAAGAACCTGATCTTGATGTCCTGTCATTTGATACACACGTGTCATGAACACCAAGTGCTCACCTCCATATGGTTAATATTTTTGCATTCACTATGAAAGAAGGAATTATTGGTCCCAATTTGAACTAAAACTGCACAGACAGATGAGGATAGATGGAAGCATGAAGACTAATGAAAACAGAAATTTGTCTTTCTAATTGAAAGACTAATTAGAAGACAGAAATATAATGAACAACCAAGACTAAGTGAGACTTCGGCTTTGAAAAGTGTTCTAAAGAAAAGTGTGAATGGCTCTAAACATTGCACTATAAGGAAATAGATGGCTCACCAAAGCATTTCATCCTTATTCAATGATACTTATTTTAAGATACTAATGAATATTTGATTTCACTTCTATTTACTGATATAATAAAACCTATGGTGATAAAAATGAGAACATCATATGGTTATTAAACGTAGAAAAAATGCTGTAGTTTAAAGGTAGAGTTTATCGGACCAGGATGTGGTTCGAGTGGTTGAGTACAGACCCTGTCCACACCCTTCTTGACATGCTCCTCCCAGCACCGCTCAGTATGGTTCTGTAAGACCCCAGTGCTGCAGAACCTGAAACCATTCAGAGTGATCACCTCAACAATGAGGAGAAAAGGATCATAATTGAGGGATCGATCTTAATGGACTATCAGGGTGTGTTTTTTTTCTTTTTTAACTTTTTCACTTGTGGTACTGTCTCACCTGAGAAATGCATTGTGGGTCAGTGCTGCCAGACATATCTCAAATTCATGACATGGTTGATTTTTAATTAATATTTTTGGTCATTGTACATTCACAAACTCTTACTCTTGCCAATTTCTCTCTTTTTTTTTAGCAATACCCACACTCACCTATGAGATTCCAGGTGGAATTGTGACCAAACAACAACAGATTAGTTATAATGCCTATAGAGAAGTAATAAGCAAATAGAACACCAGATTTAGCTTCTAAAGAGCATAGCAAACAGACATAAGAAGCTGTATGTTCAGTTAAAAAATAATGTTGCCAATGCCAGGAATATAGCCTATGCAGTCGGTTCAAGTTTGAGCACCAGTATTATCTATTATCTATTATCTATAACTATGGTGGGCTGGAGCTACATCATTTGCTTTGCACACGGCCGACCCAATTCCATTCTTCCATCCCTCTAAGAGAGTCTGGCAAGCTACCAAGAGTATCTCGCCCACTCGGCAGAGCCTGGCAAACTCCCCATGGCATATTTGATATGCCAAAAACAGTACAAGAAGTCTCATATTGGAGATGTTACTGGTGCCCGCTCGAGCAAATCAATGAACAACGGGAGGATAGTGCTACAGTGCTATAACTATGGCAAGGTACAGAGTAAACAGCTATTCTGGAGTACTATCAAATGAAGTGAATAATATTACCTAGCTTATACAATCACCATGAGGATGCCATGATTATCAAGTCTGTATGCTACCACTATTGTTATTGTTAACTTTTGATCACATATTTGCAATATTAGCAGTTTCGATAAGAGGAGAAGTAGCAGGGAAGCACTGTTCCATTTGCCAAACAGCTCAGAACTTTCTGAGAAACCAGGTAAAATGGTTTACTAGTATTCCCTTCTAGAACAGCTTTGAAAGAATTCACTACTTCCCTTATGAAGATGTTATTCTGGAAACCTGTGGATGGAGACTCCAGAGAGATAGTTCCTTTTACCAAGTTCAGCAACCATGCAAACAAACATGAACTAGAACATGCAAAAAATAAGGTACAGTCTGTTCTGAGTCTAATACGGTGGCATTAATTCACAATAAATAAGAAAAAACATTCTTTTAAAAAAGCATTTGGTAAAATTTGCAAATGAGAACATTCTCTGTGAGTAATATTGTCCTTATGCCTTCATCTGTAAATTCCAAACATGTTTCCACCTTGGGCTGGGAATACATCTGGATGCTGCCTCAGGCCTGCTGTGCTGTTCTGTGCTGTGACTGTGTTGCTGAGGCACCTCTAATGTCTGACCTTAGCACGAAAGCAAGATATGGTATTTCTTTTTAAAAATACAGAGGCTAGATTAAACATCAGCCAAACTAACTTTACATAAGGCAGGATGTTAAATACTAAGATGCATTATAGAAACACAAATGATGGCACCTTGCTGTGGAACAAAGTATTGCTGCTCATCTCCAAAGCAACGGCCACTTGATCCCCAGATTCATAACACCATTGAAATGACAGATCAAGATGGTTCATTTTGTTTTCTGAAAGTATAATATTGTTTTTTTGTTATGACTAACTGAAATGTGTTGTTGTGACCACGGGTCTGGTCTGTCATTTACTCTTACCATCATAGTGTGAGACTAATGTTCCAGGGAGTGTGAATGAGAGATCATCACGTAATCATTCTAAATCTTCCTAGAGTACTTCAACATGGGTGTACTTAATATTTATTAAGACTGCACATTTTAGGTTATACTAGGCTTAATGAATAAAGTGGTAAGTAATTATAGTTTCTTGTGACTGAGATTGAGCATCTAATTTAAAAATATTGGCATATTAAAAGTAAACACTAGAAATACACTATGTTACAAAACAGATATTATTAGTAAATCAAGGAAATCACATTGCAATCTCCTTGGGAAAACTATGCACCTACATCTGCCGACATGACACATTAATGGAAATGTTTCTTTACAAATCAAAGACAATTACCCTCTTTCAGGTACAAAACTGGCTTTAGTTGGGTCTCAGAGAGCAGAGAGAGAGAGAGAGACAGACAGACAGACAGACAGAGAGGCCTAGTCTGCCAGCACGTGCTTTGCTCTCTGCTATGCAGATTATTCAGTTCCAGGCACTATACATATACAGTTTTTCCAGTACAACCAAGAGTGGTTCCCGAGCACAGAGCCAAGTATAAGTCCTAAGCAAAGCAAAGTATATCCCAAGAACAAAACAGAACAAAACGAGAGAAAAATAAGTTTATTCTCCATTCCCTTAATACCCTTCAAATATTTTTACTTATTTTCAATCAATTCTAATCCCTCAGAGATTAGACTGCTTTTGCAGTGTGGAATTTCTGTTTGAATGTTTCCTCTAAAATTATTAATTTTCGGGGGGATGGTATCACTGCTTTGCCTTCTTCATCTTTAAATTTATCCATTCCAAAGCACTTGTTGATCAATACCCACTTGCCTCTCAGATGAAGGATAAGCAGAGACCTGGGACCTGTGTCTGGCAGCGGTGATGAAACCCATGTATTTTTGGCAGGAATTGACTTCCTGCTCTATTGTGGTTTACATATCTGGGGATGAAGCCAAAAGTTGCACTTGTGTTTGATTCTGGAGAATTTACAATTTAAGAATGAAAATAGTGTGCTCAATGAAGCAATCCTTATCATCTGGCCAAATATTTGAAATTTTTCTCTCTGAAATTTTTCTCAACTATTCTGAAAATGTTCACATTATTATGACTATTATTATTATTGGTAAATAATTTTGGGAAGGGTAATTTTATAAACTTTTGGATATGGGGGTATGATGCTGCCAGCAGATCAACCTGTACCTGCAGGGTGAGTGCATCAGTAGCCTGATGATAACTTCAGGCTTCCTGATACCCCAAAATTGCCACTGTGCCTTTGTCTGGACCCAGCAACTTGGGACCAAGTTTACCAAGAATTTAAATGACCAAAAATTAGGTATGTGGGAGCCACGCCCACAAACCACCTCTGGTTCAGCTATACAAGCTCATTTATTGGCCGTAATTCAGAGACACATAAATCTCAAAAAACATCAAAAGTCGCAGTTAATCTTGGACCCATGCATGGCTGAACGGACCAGGGGGAGGGTTAAATCAAAGGGGGGAAGGTTATTCTGGTACCCGCCAAAGCAGAGACCCCTGCAGCCACTTGCTCCCACAATCCAAAATCACCACCATACCCCCAGTCTGACTCCATCATCTCAGAATGATCTTACCAAGAAATAATCTGCTGAAAATTCAGGTATATGGGTTTTGTGACTGAAATCTCCAGGCTTCCTCTGAGTTGGGATGGGCTATCTCCTTCCACTTTCTATACTCCTAGAAGCACTGGTAGTTATCTCCATGAACCAATTCCAGTGCCATCACATAAACTCTGCTACTGCCCTTGCTTTGGAGTCCTATAAATAAATCTCGAAAGAGATCCAAAACTACAGTTAATCCTGGACCTGCACAGGGCTGAACAGACCAACGTAAACTGAAGGGAGGAATGTTGGCCAGGGGCCGGCCCAAGCAGAACCCCAGGCAGCAGCTTGCTTCCACAATCCAAAATTGCTGCCATAGCCTTGGCTTGACTCCACTGTCTAAGGATGGACCTCACAAAGACATAATCTGCTAAAAATTTGGGTATGTGGATTCTATGACTTAAATCTCCAGCCTTTCTTGGGCTTGGCATGGACTACCTTTCCCCAGCCCCCTGTACTTCTGGAACCCTTGGCAGACATATCTGCACCTCACAGCAGGCAACCAACTGAAAAGTTACTTCAGCCTTAGCATCCTGATAAAAATACAAATGCCCTGAATTAACACCATGACCTCTTAGCATCTGTATTGCAAACCATAATGCACCAAAGGAAGAGGCGAGAGAGAGCAAGAAGGAAAGTGCTTTCCTTAGAGGGAGATTGGGATTGGAGGGATGTTGGGGGATGGTGGTAGGAAACAGGAGACATTGGTGGTGGGAAATATACACTGGATGAGTGCTGGGTCATTGCATGACTAAAACCCAATTATGAACAGGTTTGTTATGGTCTATCTCATGATATTCAATTAAAACATTTAAAAAAAAAAGTAATGTGAAGTTCATCCCCAATTCAGTCAGCTTAATCAGTAGCTGAATAAATAGCACTACTACATTAAAAGATAAACTATTGTATAATATATTTTAACATAAAAATGCTTTTGTTTATTAGTAAAGCAGGATTTGCTCTTCATTTTATCAGCAAGATGTCACCTTGATAAATCACAGATTTCTCAGTGTTTAAAGAAGTACATTGTGAGTTTTCATCACAAAGTGACATAAAGAGGCAAATGAACTGGTACTTAAGATGATGCCAGGGGTAGTTTGGTGATGGCACTCCATATGTCGCTGAAAATCAGGGGGACTGTCAGTTCTAATAATGTATTCACTGTTCTCTGGACCCACCTGTTAGAGTAGCTTTTCCATTAATCGCTTACTTTGATTTAGATTTCACCATTTAAAATAGCTGGATGACTGGGAGATAACAAAGCTCTCCAGGAGACTTCTTTTAAGAAAATGCACTGTGTAATTCTTGCTTTTCATTTTATTTGCTTGTTTTGGGGGGCACATCTGGTGCTGCTCAGTGCTTACACATGTCTGATCTGTGGGGTTACTCCTGGTGGTATTTGGGAGATCACAGTGTTTCTAGAAATCAAACTGGGGTTTGCTGCATACAAAGTAATTACCTTAGCCCTATATTATATCCCAACCTGTATTTTTCTGTTTTCTATTTTCTTGATGGTTTAACTTTGTCTTCCTTTTGATTGCGCTATCAATGAAGAGTTGATCATTGGTTTACTCTTACTCATTTGCATTCACCAGTTAATCCTAATCAGCTCCAGGTCTAATCACTTAAGAACTTTTTAGAAAATAAGATCCGTAGTATCATCCATAAAAATCTGATTGAAATTTAAATTTCTATTTGTGATTTTCTGTTTAACTTCAAGCTAACATGGATAACCTAATATTTTGTCCTATATCCCTGGATACTTTTTTTTATTTCATGTAATCACTCAGAATGAATTCTAAGTAAACATAGAGAAGCATCAGTTTTCAGCTAAATTTCATGTGGAGTCATGATGTTCATGATGATAGGCAGACTCTAGGACCCTAATGGAAGTCATTACACAAGACTAATGCTAAAAACAAATTTGAAAACATGGAATTCAGAAAAAAAATTATGAATGAGTTATCAATCAACTTAATAACCAAGTAGTGATTGTGGGAATATAAATAGTGCCAAATGAATGACATAACTGCAATTTTCCCTTTTCCAGTATGTTGGAAATATTGCATAATGGATATTTGTCCAAAAGTGACTGATCTAATTTACCTCACCCTGATTTCTTCTTTGGCTCTGAGAAAATGGGCCAACACTTATTTCAAGACTGACCTCATCTCTTCTTGATGTTGGGTAGACTTTGCACTTTATTTGATGAGGGCATATGAGAAATGAACCAAATAAATTGCTTGATTAGAATCTTCATGAACCAGAACTGATAAGAGGGCCACACATTTACTTGCGAATTAAGAATCAAATGCATCTTTTTGGTAATGACTCACATATTTATGTACTCTCCATCAGGTGTCTTTCACTAATTACAAACTCAAGATTTTAAAGAGTTTTTGTATCCCTATGTGGCTCTTCAATATTGACCACAGTTATTTTGCAAATATTCTGTACATGCCTCCTAAATTTTTGAGAAATGTAAAGGTAAAAAGCAATTTTCTAGTACTGCCAGTTTTAAAATCAGATAGATTATTATTCAACAGATTTGAGTTTCAAAAGCCAGAATCACTGTCATTGTCTCCCATTGTTCATCGATTTGCTCGAGCGGGCCCATTGACATTGTAAGAATTTTTACTGTGTTTGGCATATTGAATACCTCACGGGGAGCTTGCCTTTGCAGTGCGGGTGAGATACTCTCGGTAGCTTGCCGGGTTTTTGGAGAGGGGCGGAGGAATCAAACTCTGGTCGGCCGTGTTGGCCACTTGTAAGGCAAGTGCCCTACCCACTGTGCTATTGCTCCAGCCCAGAATAAACAAATAAAAATTCTTAAGTGATAGATGGGATGATTAAAATAGACAATATTTCTAGCTGTTTTTTAATAAAATTCAAAGTAAACTTAGTGGAATAAGCTTGTATTCTGACACAACGTAAAATAATCTGTGTCTACAATATGCACATGTATATGTGTACATATGTTAATGCTTTTTGAAGTTGGTACAATGAGAAATGGCATTGTTTTCAAATGACATGTAGCATAGATTTAAAATTTACATAAATTACCAATTTTTAAAAATGTGAGTTTAGTTTTTATATATTACAAAATTTAAAAATATGGGTAACAATTGTAGTATTAATGTGATTAATTTATTAGTAGTAAATAGCAAAATGCACACAAATATTTGTATTTTGTGCAACTTTTAAATTCTTTAAAGTTTTCTAGGTATTCACAAGACATTTGATTACAAAATACAGTCAACAAAGAGATAAAAACTATATAACTATACTTCTAGATTCAGTCGTCTTGCAAAAAAATAAAATCAGCTTTTACTGATGACAGTCTTCCAAAGTCAAATCAAAATCCAGGAAAATAAGCTACTATATATATATTTGACTCCTGAAATTATACCTTCTTTTGGAATTTTATGCTCTTTCCTGGAATTTTAAGAGACCAGTTTTTAATTTAAAAAAAATCTATTATGATTTTACTTGTTCACTTTTGAGGCAGATAACAATATTCTTCAACAAATATTCACTCTTTCTGCTCCCACCCTCTTTGGGGGATTTCACTTCTCCATTGATGCTGAATTTGTCATGTCACTTGCATTGGTTGATGGAATATGCATTGATGTATACAGGCACATATAAATAAAATTCTGTTCTTTGAACCTCTGCCTTCAATCTTAAGAATAACTTAATCCTGGTAGAGCCTGTTTAGACCACTAAAACCACCCAAATTTGACCTTGATACTAGAACAAACTCATCTAATAGATTACAGACTGTGAACATAAAACAGCATTTCTACAAACATTAGTTTAAAAATGGAAAAAAAAAGAAAGAGATGTGGGGATTGCAACTACAATTGCATAATTGAATGGGTATAAGAGATATCATATATTGGGTCTGGAGCAATAGCACAGCGTGTAGGGCATTTGCCTTGCATGCGGCCGACCTGGGTTCAATTCCCAGCATCCCATATGGTCCCCTGAGCACTGCCACAGGTAATTCCTGAGTGCAGAGCCAGGAGTAACCCCTGTGCATCTCTGTGTGTAATCAAAAAGAAAATAAAAAGAGAGATCTCATATAATGGGTGTCTTAAAATACATAAATCATTTTTTATTAAATTTGTGGGGCTGGAAATTCCAAGACAAAGGTTTCTTCAGTTTGACTATTGGAGAAAACTTTTGGCAGCAGTCATCTTCTCTTTTCATTGTATTCTTAAAGGGTAAGAAACAAATCCATCTCTTTGAGTCTTGTTTTAGAATAAAACAATCCTATCAGAACTCTACACTTTTGATCTCTTTTATCTTTAGTTTCTTCTGTAATGCCTAACTCATATAAAGTTACATTAGGAGTTGGTGACTGAAAATAAGAGTTTGGTGTAAACACACACTTCACAATAGTTGCTGCAATTCAGTAATTGATATTCAGATGTCACTAAAACTGTATTCCAGATAGTAAAGTCAAGTTTTTCCCTAAAAGCAACATATAAACCAGAAAAATTAAAAGAGAGTGCCTTCTTTTGTAGGCAATCAAAGCAACAAAAACACTTTTTGTTTATATGGACATTTTTCTGTATTTCTATCAACATATACACTTTTAAGCTATTTTATCCAAGTAAAATGATCAGATTCACTACATTTGGATACATTTTATATACATACACTCATAGAAAATATTTTTTACTATATTGGAAAAGCAATAGTCTCATTTTCTATTGTGCTCATTTATACATGTGTAGAGTTGTGATAATATTTTATAGTTTTTTTTGTGTGTGTGTCTTCTCTGCTGCATAAAGCCTGAAAAAGGAATGTAGAAATGTAACAGCAAATGAATGATATGCAAAATCTAGTAACAGAATTTAGAAACAGAGAGACATTATCTAGTTTTCTTAAGTCTGTTAGTGTATTATATAGACTAAAATTAGTATTTCCATA
>JAOXYA010142699.1:0-10073 GCA_028565675.1 Sorex palustris | reverse complement strand
GCCAGCATGCAGGACAGGTTACTACTGGCTTTGCACTCAGGTATTAATCCTGGCAGTGTTCGGGGGACCATATGGGATGCTAGGAATCGAACCTGGGTAGACCTCGAGCAAGGCAAATGCCTACTTGCTATGCTATTGCTCCAGCCCCTTTTGTTACAGGTTTTTGTATGGTACTCAAAGTATTGGGCTGGAACGATAGCACAGTGCTAGGACATTTGCCTTGCGCGCGGCCAACCTGATGACCCGGGTTCAATTCCTCCACTTCTCTCAGAGCCTGGCAAGCTACCGAGAGTATATTGTCCACACAGAAAAGCCTGGCAAGCTACCCATGATGTATTCGATATGCCAAACACAGTAACGACAAGTCTCACAATCTGTTGTGACACGTTACTGGGCCCGCTCGAGCAAATCGATGAACAACGGGAGGACAGTGCTATAGTGCTACTCAAAATATAACACTTGGGAATTATCACTGCATGTATAGTCTTACAAAGTTGAATCTGTATCTAAAGATTCTGCCCACTGTCATTGGATTCATTTTTCTGACCAATCATCCTCAGTGTCACTCAGATAAGTGTGTGGGAGATCCTTAAGGTAAACACACTTATCCGAGTGGCTCTATGCTCAGTATCACTTCTGGGGGACCCCTTACTCCGATTCTACAGTGAAAGGATGGTGCAAGGGGATCTAGTGCACGTAAAATTCCCATCATTTTGAAGTTTCTAACAACAGTCTTGTGTGATAGGTTTACCACACCAATTACCCCTTGAATAGCTTCAAGGACACACTTCATATTTCCAGGGAGGTCAACTGGTGACCACCTAACACCATCCACTCACTCACTATTTCTACAAGAGGTCTTTAAAAGGATTTTTTTTTTTACCATACTGACTCTGCATATTTGCACTGACAACTCTAGACTTGCAGCTAGATAAATGGGCATCGATATACCACTGACTTACTCCTGGCTCTGTGCTCAAGTATCACTCCTGGGGCCCTCAGGGACCATATGTGTCCTAACCTGGTCTGCAGGCTGTGTGCAAAGCAAGTGCCTTAATTCTTGTACTATCACTCTGACCCAAATAAATCTTTTGACTGAAAAAAGGAGAGAGTGGGGGCCGAAGCAATAGTATAGTGGGTAGGGCACTTGTCCTTACACATAGTCAACCAGGTTTGATCCCTGGCATCTCATATGGTTCCCTAAATCCTACCAGAATGATCTCTTAGTGCAGAGGCAGGAGTAAGACCTGAACTTGTGGTATAAAAAGGAAAAACGCCAGGGGAAGGCAGAATGTGACAATTACGTTGCTTGGTAATTATAAAAAATGTTGCCCCCCTAACCCCAAAGAAAAGTGCAACATCATATTCTGAGAGAAAACTAGTACACAAACAAGATCATAAGAGAGAGTGGTCCTCAGAGGAAAGGCAAGCAAAGAGACTGAAGAAGCCTGAGTAACTTGAGTTGTAAAAACTGTTAATGACAGAAATCAGTCTTCCATGTGATCTCAACCTAGAAACAGGGAAGGAAGGAGACAGAAAATCTGCTAAGAAGCTTGGGGTGGGAGAGGATTCTGGTAAGCTACAGACACTAATTCTGGGTACAAGTTGCTATATAAAAATTAGAAGCGTCCCTGGATTCACCACTCTGACTCATGTGGCTCTGCCGCTACTGTGGCCCGGGAGGGTATTTTGCATTGGGGAGAGTTAGGAGGCAGCAAAAACTATAGTGAGTACTGACTACTGAGTGCTCACACTAGTTACTCAAACAATAGTTGGGGGGTTGTAGTAGTCTCAGGAGCAGTATGGGGTACCTTTCCTGTTTGTCCTCTTAACGAAAATAGATTTTCTCTGGTGGGGGAGGCTGTTCTTCAATGCTGTATGCATGAAACTCTATTGAATAGTATATTGTACGTTATGGTGCCTCAAACTTAAAAATCTGTCACTGTCACTGTTCTCCCGTTGTTCATTGATTTGCTCGAGGGGCCCAGTAACGTCTCCATTATGACAATTGTTACTGTGTTTGGCATATCAAATACGTCATGGGAAGCTTGCCAGGCTTTGCTGTGCGGGCGAGATACTCTCGGTAGCGTGCCGGGCTCTCCAAGAGGGGCGGAGGAATAGAACTCAGGTCGGCCATGTTGGCTGCTTGCAAGGCAAACGCCCTACCCGCTGTGCTATTTCTCCAGCAAGGTTTTTTTTTTCTTTTTTTTCTTTTTGGGTCACAGCCAGCAATGGTCAGGACTTACTCTTGGCTCTGCTCTCGAGAATTACTCCTGGCAGTGCTCAGGGGACCATATGGGATGCTGGGAATCGAACCCAGGCTGGCGGCATGGAAGACAAACACCCTATCCACTGTGCTATCACTCCAACCCCAAAGAAGGGTGATTCTAAGGGAACAGTGAGTAATTTTTTTTTTCTGAAAAAGAGAACAGTAGGCTAAATGTCTAGGAAACTCTGGACAGACTAAAATTAACCCAAACCCTGGGAGTTCTGGGGATTCCCCTTCAAGTAGCTTGGCAGCATGGCTGTCGGCAGGCGTGGACCAAGTGGTGCACAGAAGGGGCAAACGAAGCCAGTTGCTGCTTTCTGCAGCACACAAGACCCCTTGGGATGATCCAAAACAGCTGGGAGGATTTGGAGGGTTGCTTTATGGACTGCGACATTCCTGCCGGGGTTACTCAGACAGCAAATGGGTAGTGACTAGGTGGCGTCTTCATTAGGTGTGGCCTGGTGATGAGTGGGTTTCAAAGGTCATACATAGCCAAGCACTGAACATGTGGTCGGAACAGGTAGTAGGGAAAAAAACAATTACGATGGCTGAGGGTGTTCCTAGATGGGTACCTGAATACCTAGGACTTCCTTTAAGGTAGGGGTGCTCTTAGGAATGTTGGGAATCCATTGCTGTATGCTGCCTTCTCCTGGAACCTGACATCTGAGTGTGCCTCTCAGCTATTTGGTGGCATCTTTGCACTGGCATTATTACCTCCCACAACAACTGCTGTCTTGGACAACCGGGGCAGGAATGATGCCACTCAGCACTTTCAGCCTTGTCTCTCCAAACTCTGCGGAACCCAGACACGCGACGGGGAGGTGCTGCTGATTGGTACTTAGGGCTGTATGACAAAGGGGCATGTGAAGAAAGGCCCCATCTGGAAACAGGAGTGGCCAGTTTCAGCTACTGACTGAAAGTCACCCCAACAAACAACTGTTTTTCTACCCACAAGAGCAGGACGTTTCCATGGGGCCTGGCTGTTGTCTGGCTGTGGGCAAGAGGCCTCCTGAGACAGTACAGTGTAGAGTTTGGATCCAGCCCCAGTGAGAGACCGTCCTGAACCATTTCCAAGCCAGGCAAGTCACGTAATTCATCTTCATGTCTTCACCCTGTAATGGGTCTTCTAGTGTCTAGTTCAGAGAGCCCGCTAGGCAGTAAAGTGATGGGGAGAGTGACAGAACAGTGGGTAGGGTACTTATTGGGTTCAATTCCTGGCCCCTCAAATGCCTGCCATCAGTGATCCCTGAGCACAGCCTGGCATGACCCAAGCACCACAAAAAGAGAGTACCATTTCAAAATACCCACCACACAGCAGCCCCAGTCACTAACTGGGAAAGAAGGGGGTGTCTCCACACTCTCCTGTAGCACTCAGATGCCTGAGAGTCTGTGTTCCACCTTGCTGCTCAGACCTTCTGGGTCCACTGCTCTATTTACCCTCCGTTGGCCTCAACTTATTTCATTTGTGGTGTAGACCATCTCGTCTTCGCTGGCTCGGCTTTTGGCTTCTCAGGGCTTAGGGCACCTGTATTTGGGGAGGGTAAACGAAAAGCAGACCAAAGAGGAAGGGCACATGCTTCTCTGAGTACTGTGGAGTGATGTGACTGTGTCCCATTCTGTTGAACCAAAGATTCTGTGTCTGGCCCATTATGGGATGGATGCCAATCTCTGTTACTGATTTACTGTGTGGCCTCAGCCTCTCTGAGCTTTTTGCTAGTCTTTTTGTTTCATTTCTGCTGCATCTCCCACCCCTTCCTTCACAGCTGCTGAGACTATGACCCAAGGTGGCACCCTACTGCCGGGTCTTCACTAGGGTATGCCCTCCACTGCCTGCACACGTCACTCTTTGCTGAGGTACACAACAATGTCTGTGCTCACCAAGGGCTGCTACGGTGCTCACCAGGAGTCATGCTTGCTGCCACAGTGCTCATATACAACTTTTCAATTATGGTGCTTATCAAGGGTCACAGCCTGTGTGGTTCTTCGTTTGTGATGTGATCGGAAATTGCTGTGGTTTTGGAGATCGCAGGCAGCAGAGCTGCCAGGCTCACGCTTGGTGTGTGTGGTGACGCCAGGGACTTGAACCTACTCCCAAACCCTCACACAGCAAGGACTCTAAGGCCCACGCTATTCCTCTGGGCCATGGCCCAGACTTCAGACTGCTGCTCCTTGTCATGGTTGTCCAGCATTTGCACATTGGCGCCCAGAGCTGGTTGGAAATACAAAGGGAAGAGCAGTGACAAGACTTGTGTCTCCACCTGAGTGGCCAGGATAGTTTCATGAAACTGAAACAAAACATTAAAGGTAGACATTCCCATTATGCAGTTTCCTCACCTAGAAAGCCACAGTGGGTGAGGCATAAGACATCTAAGTTTGAGAAGAAACTTAGCTTAATCCACCACTCCCTTTTAGACCCACATTCCTGAGCAAGAACATTCCTGGTGGCAAGAACCCTGGCCATTACCTGCAGTTAATAATTAATCCCTCAAGAGCAAATGAGAAGTCCTGGCATAGGTGGGGCCTAGACACCTAGTTCCCACCTCAACCTCCGTCTCTGGAGGCCCAGGCACACACCCCCTCGAGTCTGCGAATAAGGCAGGTGGGGCCCCAGACTGAGGAAAGGAGCCCACCCTCTCTGCCCCCACAGCCCAATGAACGGCCCTCTTCTGGGTCCTTGAAGCCTGAGAACTGGAAAATCCAGTTAGCTACCTCTCTTCCTCCCCCAGATAGGAGTCGAGTGGGGAAAGGCAGTCCTGGAAACCAGCGCCAGTGGGGCCCCAAACATCTCTTCTGTCCCGCAGAGAAGTGGCCAGGATGAGAGCCCAGCTGTCCCTCTTCCTCCTCCTCCTCCTCCTCAATGTTGCTCAGGGGACAGGTGAGGACAACAGAGCGGCATAATAGGACTCATGGCAAGAGGTCAGAGGGGAGCCGAAGAGATGAGGAACTCAGTCCTAAGGCCTAGAAGAGCACTGTCTGGGAATGGAAATTGGGAACAGAGGGCAGAGGTCCGGAGGTGGGGGGCCTGGAGGGGTTCCCCTCAGATCTAAGGAAATCTGGTCTAGACGGCTGGGTCCTAAGGTATACTTTTTGACTTCTGGAACCTGAGGGCCAGGAATGATTCTGCAACTGAAAATGAAGGGCTCTTTTCCGGCAAATGCCTCCAACGATTCTGGCTCCGTGCAGTTGCTCAAGAAGGTAGGTTTGGGGGATGTGAAAGCAAGGCTGTGTGCTTCACTTCTAGGGGGGGTGGGAGGGAGCTGACTCCCCATGTGGGAGCCTTCTTACACTATGTCCTCTAATCTTCTCCAGCTCTGCCACCTCCTCCACCTCCCATCCGGGACCAATGTCACCCTTCATCACTCAGGATTTCCACATGTAGTCTGCGGAGTCTGAGAACAATAGAAGAAATACCCCTCTGGTTGGGCATGTAGCCCCGGAGGTGCAGAAGGATGCCCGGAGACACTCAGTGGGTCTCACTGGGACAATAAACATGCTGAATTTGGTGACTCGAACTTGTAAGTTCATAAGCATATGGCCAGCAGAAAAAAGAAAAAAATTAAGACACCATGATTCTCCGTTGTTAAAGCAAAGCACCCTAGGTAGACACTCTTCCTCAAAACTTATGACAGAGACATAGGAGTCTGGGGAGATGAACTGAATTCAATACACACACACACACACACACACACACACACACACACACTGAGATCATCAGAACGCTTGGGTAAAAAGCAGATACATGTGATCTCTGTCTCTGTACCAGTTAATCTGCTGGCCCAATCTTAAATATAATAAAGAATTCAATGTGACAGAAGAAATGAGACTGAAAACACTCATTAGCAGTGGAAGCAGACCAACCGCCTGACTTAACAGATTTTTAACTCCATCTCTTTTTGCTTCATTTGGGGCAGGGGGTTCAGGAACCCCAGGCATGTAGATCCCTACATCCTAGGGAAGTAGATGGAACATTTCCAGTTCTGGGCTCCAACAGATCAGGGGAGACGGTAGGCTGCAGGGCAGCTCAGGTGAAAAGGGGTTCAGTCTGTGGAACTGGGGGAGACCAGGCCAGGGACTGGCAGAGTGGCATGCACGCTCATACTTGGATCATTAGCCTGGTGTGGCCCCACGTCTACCCTCATAAGGCTGCAGTGCAGAGGGCATGGACAATCTCCTAGTATAAGTCATGGTGCCTATCAGAAAAGCTGGCAAACTGTCCAAAGATAGTACAGCGGGCAGGGCACTTGCCTTGCACATGACCAGCCCAGGTTCAAATCCTGGCATCCCACGTGGTCCCCTGAGCACTGCCAGGAATAATTCCTGATAACAGCCAGGAGTAATCCCAGAATACTCCCAGGTATGACTGCCACCCCCCGCACTCCCCCCCCCAAAAAAAGGAGAAAAACAGGCATGGTCAACAGGTGGCCATGAAGGCAGAAACCCAGGTCCAACATATCTTAGTCTCTCATGGGTCCAGGATTTCCCTTCTGATTTTCTGGAAGAAGGCATTCAACTGTTGCCTCCCCACTCAAGATTATCCAACTTCTTACCAACTGTCTCAAAATGCAAGTATATTATTCAGAGCTAACAACTTGGGGCTACTGGTGTTTGCTTCCTGTTCTCCCTAGTACCTGCCCCTCCTTACTATACCCCCCACCTACCCTGACCCCTTCCCCTGCAGCCATAGGATATTCCATGCCAGATGCTTTGGCAGGTTAAGAGCTCTGTGCAGACCCCTGAAGATATGAGAGCACAGAAGCACAAGAGTGTGGGGGGGGGGGATAGTTCCAATGTAAAATTGCTCATTCCTCTTACACTGCCTAGGACAAACAGCTCAGCGATGGAAACATTAGCAAGTAGTCCAAGTATTTTACAACTTCCCCCGGTCTGCACCAACAGGTAACCACACCCCAGCTTAGGTGTAGAGGCCCCATCAAATTTGAGGATCCACCCTCAGATGGCCAAAACAGAGGAATGCTTCCTGCATCGACCCCTGCATTGGGGTCACGGGCGTCGTTTCGACAGTATTTTCTCAAAGGTTTTTTCTAAAGTATCTTGAGACTCTGAGTCTAGGGACTCAGTGCCGTGAAAGAATGCTCTAGAGGTTCAGAGACCTAGGGGTGGTCCACTACCAACTGCCCCCCAATAATCACTCTTCTTCTAGTCATGTCAACTTTGCCCGAGTACATGATTCACATTTCCCATCATCCCTCTACAGCTAGGAATGGTCATGTGATTTTGTTTCTGTTCGTGGGATTTGTGTGTTGGTTGGTATTTTTTGGGAGTGGGGCACCCTGGCAGTGCTCAGGGCTTACTCCTGGCTCTGTGCTCAAATATCACTCTGGCAAATCTGAAGGAGTGATGGAATACTTCAAAGGAACTTGCCAGAAGAGGAACCAGGAATGGAATGTGGGCCTGTTGCATACAAGGCTAACGCTGTCCCCACTGTAACATCATCCAACCCCTAGTGATTAGTTTGGTTTCAGTCACATGGCAGTGCTCAAGAGCTGCTCCCAGCATGGTACTAAAAATACCACGTGCTTCTGAGACTCAAACCCACAGCTCCTGCATTCAAAGCATGCACTCCAGACTTTTGCACCATCTTCCCAACCCAAGAATGACCGACCATGTGATCAGATTCTGTCCACAAGGAGAAAGGAGGTATACAACCCCATGGTGATAACCTTGAGGAGTTTACTATCTGAAAGAAAACAAAGACCTTACTTTGACCTACAAACCCCACACTAGCACTTTCCAATAGAACCCTCCAGGGAGACACTCATGTTTTATAATATGCCCTGACCAAACTGGTGGCCACAACTGAAACTCCCCCTCTCTGGGGGGAGAACTCAAGGAACTCTAGTACATGTGTTGCTGGTAGAGGCCCCGAGTTTGGATCCAGCGCCATAAGGCTCCCCAAATATCATGTGCTGGAGGCACCCAGCATCACCAGGGCCAAGCACTTCAGCCCAGTCGGCCAAGTATCCCCAGAGACCTCAGGTCTCCTGTGCACTTGAGTTTCTCTCTTTCTCTCTTATCAATCTCAATCTCTCTCTCTCTTTCTCCCTTTTCCTCCCTCCCTCCGTCCCTTTCTCCTTCTCTCTCACAGGCAGTTATCATTGAAGAATGACACGTTCTTTACTGCAAATCTGCGGATCAAATCTAGAGCCTCACACTTGCAAGGTCTTATCTTTTTCTCTATATTTTACCACTAGAATTACATCCCCAGGCCAGTAACTGAGTGCTTAATTCTTGTTACTTCAGAAGCCAGAGCAATAGCACAGAGGGTAGGGCACTTGACTTGCTCATGGCCAACCCGGGTTCAATCCCAAACACCTTGAAGGATCTCCCAGGCCCCACAAGGAGTGACCCCCTAGAGAACAGCCAGGAGTAAGCTCTGACCACTGTCAGGTGTGGCCCCCCAGAAACAAAACCAAATTTGTTACTTTGGATAGCCAGGAGGCTGCCATGTTCTTCACCTTGGGCCTTCACCACTGAACCCGCCTGACTGCCCCATGCCTCCATTCACTCACTCACAGCATGCTGGGTGGGGCTGGCACGTTCCCAAAGCAAAGAGCTTTGCTAGCTTTGCTCTGCCTCTTTCCTCTAGCTGGGACTCCCCCTAGACACCCATGTGTCTACTTCACTTCCTCCACCTCCAAAAGTCTTTGCTTAAATCTTACTTTGACAAGTTCTACCCTGATTCCTAATCAACACAACCTGCCCACTCACACGCACCTGAGTCCCTTGAGCCTCCCTCCTCCCCACCCCCAGCATTCAGGACCTCAGAACTCACACCTCCTGGCTGCTTATTCTGACGCCCCCTGCTGGGATAAAAGTGCAAGGGCAAAGATCTGTTTCATTCTTGGGTGAACACAGGTTAGCTGGAGCTAGAGCAATAATACAGAGGGTAGGGCATTTGCCTTGCACACGGCACACCCGGTTCGATCCATGGCATCCCATATGGCCCCTCGAGCACCACCAGGAGTAAATTCCTGAGTGCAGAGCCTGGAGTAAACCTGAGCATTGCCAGGTGTGACCCAAAATAGAAAAGAAAAAAGTGCTGAGCATATAGTAGGTGCTCAAAAAAACATTTATTGACCTGGGGGAAAGGGAAAATAGTTGCTTGTCACCTCCTCATCCTCTCATCCACTTCCCTTGATGTGAATATGGTGCAGATCTTTGACCCAGAGCAGGAAAGAACATCAGAATGGCAAGAAAGAGATGCAAACAGACATGGAATTCTGTACCACTCTGCCCACCAAAGACCTGGTCTTTCCATGTGAAGCCTGGTCAAAGGGCCAGAAAGAACTTGTATCTAATTTATTGGGCTAAGTCCAAGATCATACTTTGGGTGAATTACTTTTATTCATTACGTTTCTTCGACTTAAATGAAGGAGTCCCCTCCACCATCACCCCTCAAATGGCAGCAGAACCTGCCAATGACAGGGCTCCAAGGAGAGAAGACAAACGGTTCAGACAGGGAGCAGGTGTCCAAGTTTGTACCTTCCTCAGCTGGGCAGTGTGGCCCTGAAAGTGCTCTCACGTGCAAGTTAAGGTGCATTCTTAACTGTCAGCACACCCCACAATCCTACGGGGGCCTGAAGGAAGTCCAAGGGCAGCCATCTTAATACTAGTTATTTTAGCATGGACACAGTAAGAGATACCATTGAGGCTTGTAGGGCAGCTCTCCTGGGAACACTGTGTCATAGACTCAGACTATAGCACTTAGGCCAGATTAATCATTCCTAACCCTAGCAGGGTCCAAATCTAGTTATTACTTTTTGGATCATGACAGCATTTGTCC
>JAOXYA010142689.1:0-10073 GCA_028565675.1 Sorex palustris | reverse complement strand
CCAATGGAGATGTTACTGGGCCCGCTCGAGCAAATCGATGATCAACGGGAGGGCCTTTACCTTTACCTTTACCTAATAATAATATTATTACTTATTTCTTAATGATTAATGGTTAGTAATTTCTAGTTATTAATCACTGGAATATAGTTATTAATTTCTTTTTAATTTTTTGTTTTGTTTTTGGGCATACCCAGCAGTGCTCAGACTCATTGCTTTGTACTCAAGTGTTATTCATGGCGCTGTGCTCAGGAATCACTCCTGGTGGAACTCAGAAAACCATATGGGTTGCCAGGAATTGAACCTAGGTTGGCCATGCGAAGGCAAGCTCTTTACCAGCTATATTATCTCTTCAGCCCCCCAGTTATAATTTTTAAGTCTGTTTCAATAACACCACGCCTTCCTTATATCCTATTTGTATCAATAAATATTATAAGTATTCTAAAAGTATTTTGCAGTTTATGTTTGTTTGGTTGTTTTGAGGCCACTCCCAGTGGTGCACAGGGATTACTCCTGATTCTGAGCTCAGGCAAACTTCAGGGAGCATATGGGGTGCCAGGGATCGAACCAGGTCAGCTGTGTGCAAGGCCAAGTGCCCTACCTGCTGTTCTAGCCCCCCAAATACAAAGTTCTTGAAGTATAAAGTCTGAATTGTCTGACTCTAATGTTAGAAATCATAATCCTACTATAATTCTAATTTTATGCTTTTATTTGTTCTTGGTTTGTTGGCCACACCTACCAGAGCTCAGAGTCCACTCCCAGTTCACTGCTCAGGCCTTGCTCTTGGAGGTGCTCCAGGGACCATGCAATGGGTATGGGAATCAAACCCATACCCATACCCAATTCTGAAAACTTTCAAAATTGTGTGTCAGGACCAGAGAAATGACTCGAAAGACTGGAGTGCACGAGGGACCCCAGGTTCCACCCCAGCCACTCCAAGATGTCACCACCTAGTATCACCCCCAAATGAAAAAACAAAAGGAAGAGGGCTGGAGCATTAATACAGCAGGTAGGGCGTTTGCCTTGCATGCAGTCGACCCGAGTTTGATTCTCAGCATCCCATATGCTCCCCTGAGCACCACCAGGAGCAATTCCTAAGTGCAAAGCCAGGAGTAACCCCTGTGCATCACTGGGTGTGACCTAAAAAGCAAAAAAGTAAATAAATAAACATTTTTTTAAATTAAAAAAAAGAAGCAAAAATCATGTGACCTAAAAAGCAAAAAAGTAAATAAATAAACATTTTTTTAAATTAAAAAAAAGAAGCAAAAATGGGATGATTTCTTACGTGTAGATTCTGAGACCAAGAACAATTCAAGAATAGTATGAAGTAAGTGGGCAGTGTGGGGAGTGAGGGAGGGAGTAGGCAGAGAGTTCTACTGCCCTTGTCTGATCCACTTCCATTTCCTGGGGAAAGTGTTAGGACCAGCAGAGTCAGCTGTGAACACCTGCATGATGCTAGATGCACCTGAGGTCAATTTGATATGAACAGTGTGAGAACTGCCAGAGTTTCTGGGGAACCATGGCCTCAGGTAGGAGCAAGAAATTGCTCTTTGTAGGAAAAAGAAAGTTAGTTCTGACCTCCACTCAGGTTTCTCAGGCCCATCATCTATTCTTGCAGAAAAGATTTTCAGAATGATGAAGTGTTACAATTTTATTTAGGAAATCTGAGAAGGGGAAGGGAGAACGAGAGAGAAGGAGACAGAAACAGAGACAGAGAGGTGTCCAAGGGAGAATGAAAGCTTCTGCAGAGGGCAGAGTCTTGCCTGCTTTTGCAAAGTTGGTTTTTATTTTGGGGGGATTTCAGGAGGAAGTCACACCTGGTGGGACTCAAGAGGTTCTCATAGATGTGAGGCTAGAACTCAACTGCATGCAAAATAGGCTGGCTATCTCTCCAGCCCCTGCAAAGTTGGTCTTGAGGATTTTTTTCCCCAAATATTCCTGTTTGGAGCATCCTATATAGAGAAGAGGCTGTTGCTGAGATGTTGTCAAGGAGAAAGACTAAGCTTTTGGTAGTGTCCTTTCAAAGTCTTCTTTTCAGGCTGAGAGCTTGCTTAGCACCAGGAGCCATGGCTCAATTCATGGTCCCCTGAGCACCACCAGAAATGAATTTAGAGTACAGAGCAGGGAGTTGCCCCTGAAAACCACTGGGTATGGCCCAAAACACAAAACTAAGTTATTGGGGTTTTGTTTTTTCCTGTTTTGGGTCACACCCGGTGATGTGCCAGAATTACTCCTGGCTCTGCACTCAAGAATTACTCTTGGTGGTGCTCAGGGGATCATATGGGATGCTGGGACTCGAACCTGGGTTGGCCACATGCAAGTCAAACTCCCTACCCACTGTGCTATTGCTCCAGCCCCACAAAACCAAGTTCTTAATAGGAAGTTTTATGTTCCTGCTGAAGTTGTCCTCTCCTGAGGGAAGCTGACCACTTCTGGCCTGGTGCCTCTGCTTCTGTTGATGCCAGCTAGAGTCTTACCAGACTTAGTTCTTGCCTCTCAAAGAGGACCCAGACTTCATGGTCACAGTTTCATGCTGTGCACATAGTGACTTCTTTGGATCATACCTTGGCTTTATTACTTCTGGAAACTCACTGCCAGAGGTCTCCTATCTACCTGTCTGTTTCAAACAGAATCCACTAGAGCAGATGTTTCCCAACTTAATTCTACCTCTGCCTTTCCAGAAAAAATAAAATTACACAATGGCCCCAGCTGCACCTGCAGCTACAACGGGCTCCCTCCCCTGGATTGTTCCAGCAACTCCACTGGGAACAGCGCCACCCAGTTTGGGAAACACTAAAACAGAAAGGTTGATATTTAGATTTTGTGTTGAGAATTTTGAAAGTTTAGAGTGAGCCGGAGAAAGATTTTGCTTTGGCCACAATTGTATTCTGCATCTTCGGAGTCAGCCAAGAAGGTTACTTAAAATCGCAATATTGAATTTTCCTAAAAGTTCCCCTGAGATAATGGATTGTGTGACAGCTTCCTAGGCAAGGTGGAAGGGTGGGTCCTGGCAGTACAGAGTGATGGAAGAACCAGACGCTAAGACTTTTTTGAAAAGTTTATAAGGGCCGCATGAAACCGTGATGTTTGAGAGATCCTGGCGGATGTGTGGAGAGAGGGTTTTCCAGAGACTGGAGGGGTGGGGAGATGAGGGGCAGGGCCGTGGTTCTTTTGCACACAGTGTCTTTGCCAAGCTGCAGAGGTCTAGACTCGGAATCCGGGCTGGAAAGGGATTATTATAATTGTCCTGTTCAAGCAGGTGACACCTGTGGGATGAGGAATATTCCGAGCTGAGAACATGCTTCTCTCTTTGTATTTTTTGTTGTGGTGGTTTTGGTTTGGGGGTGATGCCCAGAGGTGCTTGGGAGCTGCTCTTAGCTCAGAGCCTGAGAGTCACTCTCTTCAATACTTGAGGGAACTTCAAAGTGCTGGGAATCAACCCCAAGGGATTCTGCGTGCAAAGGATGTGCTCCAGTGCGCTGCGCTGTCACTCGGTCCTGTTTCAACTTTTTGTCTATTTATAGAGGTATTAGTGTTGTCCATTCCAATCTTCCCCACGCCCTGACTTCTTCCTCCACACGGTAACCTAAGATTGTCAGAATTCAGGGGTTTGTTTTCATTGGACATTGGTCATTCCCTTTATTTGTTTTTATATTCCACACAAGAGTGAGATCATCCGGTATTTGCCCTTCTCCCTCTGACTTCACTTAACAAGACACCTTCACTTGCATCCAAATTGTAGGACAAACAAGGCTCGAGCAATAGTACAGTGGGTAGGGTTCTTGTCTTGCATGTAGCTGACCCAAGTGCAATCCCAGTCACCCCACATGGTCTCCTAAGTCCTGTCAGGAGTGATCCCAGAGCACAGAACCAGGAGTAAGCCCTGAGTACCACCAGACACAGATTAATAATTTAAATATATTATAAAAAGAATTAATTTAAATATTTTTAAATGACATAAATATAAATAACTTTTCTTAACTAAAAAAATAATAAAATAGGTTGGGCCAGAAAGATAGCATAACATGGGGGCAGAAATGATAGTATAGGGGATAGGGCATTTGCCTTACATTCAACTGACCCAGGTTCAATTCCTGGCATCCAATACAGTTCCCTGAATTTTCCAGGAGTGATTCCTGAATGCAGAGTCAGGAGTTACCCCTGAGCACCGCTGGGTGTGGCCTAACAACAAACAAAATTAATTAATTAAATAAAGTATTTGTTTGGGGGTCACACCCACTGGTGCTTAGGTGCTACTCTGGCTCAGTACTTAGGGAACCCTACAACATCAGGAAATTGATTCTAGGCCTCGTACAGGCAAAGTATTCACTTCTTGAGTCACCTCCGCAGTCTCTTGCACCTCTTTGTGGTACTTAAACTTACCTGGTTTTGTGGCGGGAGAAAATCATTTATGGCGCCAGCAATCTCTAAGCGATAGCTTCAAGCAGAGGCGCCAGGTTCAAGGAGCTCGTGACTGTGTTCTGCACACACAGGACACTGGGCATCTGACTCATGACCTTGAATGGCAGGTGTTCTAGCCACTATGCTAGTCTTCTGCCCAACAATAATTTTTATTGATTTTAAGTTTCACAATAGATGGGCCTTAGCAGAAGATAGTGCATTCCACAGTCCCCTGAGCACTGCCAGAGCTCAAGCCTGAGCACAGAGCCAGGCATAGCCCCTAGGCACCACCAGGGTGACCCAAAACCCAAAAATTAAAAAATAAAAACACGGGCTAGAGAGACAGTTTAGAGGTTAAGGTGTTTGCTGACGTGTGACCAATCCTGATTCAATCCCCAGAATTACATATGGCCCCCGAGGACTGTCAGGAGTAACCCCTGAGCACAGAGTCAGGATTAAGCCTTGAGCATAATGGATGTGGCTCAGAAACAAACAGTAACAAAAAATTGGGGGGGGGGGAATTATAGATGGGCCTTAATTTTCCCTTTTTCTGCAGACCTGGGAAATGAACCAAGGTCCTCAAACATGTAAGGTCAGTGGTGTTGTGCAAGGGAGTTCCCAGGGCTATACCTCCAGGACTGCTCTCTAAGCATATAGCTAGGAGTAAACCCTGAACACAGCCAAGTGAGACCCAAACAACGGCCCTCTGTCAAAAAAAAGGGGGGGAGGCAGAAATAGTAGCAGCTACAAACTTGATTCAAATTTCTGGCACCTCATATAGTCTCCTGAACTACTACAAGGGTTCACTCCTGAGCACAGATCCTCAAATAGTCTCTGAGCACTCCCCCTCCGAAAATAAAAAACAAGAGGAAAAAGGCAGAGGCAGAGATTTAGCTCAGTAGTAAAGCACTTGCTTTGCCTTGAATGTGGGAAACCCCTGGGGTCCATTCCAGCACTGCCAAAAAAGAAAAAAAAAATGCGGGGAAGAGGTTTGAAAGAAGAAATATATCCAACATTTTTGTGTGTAGTAGCTTGTGTTTTTGGTTGTTGTTGTTTATGTTTGTTTGTTTGGGGCCACATTTGGCAGGGATCAGGGCTTACTCCTGGTTCTGCACTCAGGGATCACTCCTGGTCAGCTTGGGATATCACTCCTGGTCAGCTTGGGATACCATATGTGGGTTCAGGGATGGAATCTAGGGCAGCTGAGCACAAGCAAAGGCCCTACCTGCTGTACTAATGCTCTGGACCCTTTGTGTAATATCTTACCCAACTGTTTTATCTATATGTTTTACATCAGTTTGTTTGTTTGTTTGTTGCATCATACCCAGGAATGCTCAGGGATTACTCCTGACTCTGCACTCAGGAATTATTCCTGGCAGTGCTCGGGGGACCATATGGGATACTGGGAATCAAACCCAGGTCGGCCACATGCAAGACAAATGTCCTACCCACTGTACTATTGCTCCAACCTAGTACATCAGTTTCAAAGTTTGCTAGAGTTGAAAAGAAATAGGATCTCTGGGGCTGCCGTGATAGTACAGCCAGGAGGGCACTTACCTTGCACTATCAACCCAGGTTCGATATTTGGCATCCCATATGGTCCCCCAAGCATCACCAGGAGTAATTCCTAAGTGCAAAGTCAGGAGTTACCCCTGAGCATCACTGGGTGTGGTCCCAAAAGAAAAAAAAAAAGACAACCTAACCTGGAAGCCAGAGAGATGGCTCAGGGAACTGGGCGCAGGCCATGCTTGTGGCAGTCTGGCTTGAGTTCCATCCCCACAAGGTCCCCAAACACTGCCAGAAGCAGTCCTGAGCACTGAGCCAGGATTACCCCTTGAGCACCACTGGGTGTGGCTCCCATTGCAGAACAAAACAAGAAATATGGATAACCTAAATGTGGCTTCAATGTCTTTGAAGAATGTAGTCTCATGTGATCAGTATGGAATTTTCGGGTCAGCACTGATGAGGTCATTTTTTCTGTTCCCCAAAGGACGATAAAATAATCTGTAAGTAGATTTTTTCCAATGTCCAGGGGTAAGTTATGTAAGCCTGGTTTTTCCCATATCTTGCCCTCTTTTTGCCTGAAAAAACACCCTATAATTTTATACAGCTCTACACAGCACCTTTCTACTTCTGCATATAATTTCCAAATCATTGTTTAATAAAATAAATAAAATGTTTAAGATCAAGTTTATCTTGTTTAATCCAGTGTCCTATAAATTAACAGCTTAGAAGAGATGCACATGGTTTAATATCTGCAGTGCTTGGGTCTGTTATTATAGGACCCTAAAGAGGTCGGATGCCCTTACTGTGAAAGCTGACAAGGATGTTTGTTTCTTGGACTTGGTTTGAAAGAGGAAAAGAAATCAGAAGAAAGCCAGTGTCTCAGCACATCTGTGTCCCAGCAATGCATTTGAGATGGTCACAAGGGACACTGGAAAACTTCCTGCACTATTGTAGACAAATAAAAGGGGATGACTCATTTTTATATTTGAGATAATTCTTATGCCTTCTTTGTGTGTGGGGGGGGCGCTTTTTGGTAACATCTGGCAATGCGGTGGCTCATTTGTACATTTGAGATAATTCCTATGACTTCTTTTGGGGGGGGCGCTTTTTGGTAACATCTGGCGATGCGGTGCTTGGGGAACCTTATGGGATGCAGGGGATCAAACCTGGATCAGCCACATGCAAGGCAAATGTCCAACCCACTGTGCTATCACTCAGGCCCCTCTGATGACTTCTTACACACACAAAAGGAAGGAATAATCTCTGTGCTGTTGTAGAGTAGACATAGGTAACTCAGGTCAGAATACTAGTTGATTAGATACTATATATTTTACAGATGAATATCAGCTAATAATAGTGGAGCACAGAACCAGAACAATAGTACATACAGCAGGTACTCACACACTGCTGGACCCAGGTTCAATCCCTGGCTTCCAATATGGTCTCCAACCCCCTTCAGAAGCCCGACCCTGAACAGAGAATCAGGAGTAAGCCCTGAGCACTACTATGTGGGACCCCAAAACAAAACAAAAATAAATAATAAATGTAGAGAACAATCTGATTGCATTTTATTATTGCCATTTTTGCAGACTTGAATGAGCAACTAACTCCAGAGAAAGAGTTCAGAGCACGTCAACCTGAAATATGCTACTTTGGCATAAAGATTATTTTGAGATAAAGACCCTTGAGAGGGGCTGGAGCAATAGCACAGCAGGTAGGGCGTTTGCCTTGCACTCAGCCGAGCCGGGTTCAATTCCCAGCATCCCATATGGCCCCCCAAGCACCACCAGGAGTAATTCCTGAGTACAGAGCCAGCAGTAACCCCTGAGCATCACCGGGTGTGACCCAAAAAGAAAAAAAAAAGACCCTTGAGAAACTACACACCAAAAAGGACACTGCCCTTTTTCTTCCTGAGAGTAGAAAATAAAACACCCATGTCAAAGGTGCTTCTGGTCTCAGGAGACCAGAGAGTAACTTGTTTTATTTTGTTTTGTCTGTGGTGCCAGGACCAAACCCGGTGCCTCACACATGCAAGACAAGTGCTCTGCCACTGAGCTACATTCCTGGCCCTGGATAGCACAGCGGTAAGGCGTTTGCCTTGCACGCAGCCAACATGGCCGACCCGAGTTCGATTCCTCCGCCCTCTCGGAGAGCCCAGCAAGCTACTCAGAGTATTCGATATGCCAGATACAGTAAAAACAAAGTCTCCAATGGAGACGTTACTGGGCCTGCTCGAGCAAATCAATGATCAACGGGAAGGCCTTTACCTTTACCTTTACCTTAAATTGCATTTACAACTGGGTAGTAAATGAGTCATAAAGATTGCACTATTTATGTTCATTGCATGGGCTTATCTTCATAAAATTTGTATAATAATATATTTTTCTTTTGTATTCCAAAATACATACTTTTCAGACAACCACTGATAAAAAAAAGAATCTCAAAAACAAACAGAAACAGTCAATTCGTCATCCTCACATATCTTCTCATTTGACTCCTTTTGGAGGAGCTAACAGCATAGTCCAGCAAGTAAATAACTTCCCTTGCAAGTCACCAGCAGGAGTTCAATCCTCAGAACCCTGTTTAGTCTCCTGGCCTTGCCAGAAGTAATCCCTGATTTCAGAGCCAGGAGTAAGTTCTGAGCACTGCCAGGTATGGTCCAAAAACAAAAACCAAAAATAACCTCTTTTTGAGCCTGGTATGAATTTATTTTCAATTCAGTTAAAGCATATTTAAAACTGTGTGTCCTGGAAGAACTTATTATAAGGTAGATCAAGTATGTGCAGGGACTAAATTAGTGAAAAAAATGTTATGGTGGAAATTAAAGCTTAATGATCATGTGGAAACAAAAGCAATTGCATTAGACAGTATTAGTTTCAACTTCACTAAGCATAAAAACTTTTCTATATCAGGACCCAAAGACTACCCAGAATCATTTAAATTGTTCTAAAAACTCATATGAATACGTTACAAGAGGCAAAAATCTATAGATTTCATCATCAAGTTGATGATATAGATAAAATATTGAAAGAGTTATTCTTCACTGTCACTGTCCTCCCTTTGTTCATCGATTTCCTCGAGCAGGTCCAGTAACATTGTGAGACTTGTTACTATGTTTGGCTTATCAAATATGTCATGGGTAGCTTGCCAGGCTTTGCCGTGCAGGCAAGGTACTCTTGGTAGCTTGCTGGGCTATCCGAGAGGAGCGGAGGAATCGAACTCGGGTCACCTGTGTCAGCCATGTTTAAGGCAAATGCCCTACCCTCTTTGCTATTGGAGTTATTAACACGCATTAAATGTAGCTTTAAATTATATTAAATAATAAAATATATCATAAACTCAAATTTTCACATCTCTCAATGTAAAGTTTGAAAATAATACATCCATATAAAATAACATATTTTATAATCATAGAGTTATATTCTATAATAATATAAAAAGAAATATCCCAAATCAATTAGGACTCAAACTTAATTACGATGCTCCAAATGAAAGGAAGTCCAGGTTGATGTTGAAAAAAAATATTTGTTATGGGGAATCTACATATCCAAATTTAAATAAGTTCTCATATTTCTGTTATTTTTAATGCCTGTAAACCACTGTCTTAAATAAAGTGTATAGGACATAGTTGGAAAATAGAAGTCTATGTCACAAAGTTTGTATTGCTAAATTGTTGAATGCATTTTGTGTAGTTCTTACCATCTGCAATATTGTTTAATGTTGTGCTATAACTCTACTTGCTGTTGTTACAAAGATTTATAGAGATGAGAGAGAGAGGGGCATCCACAGTTTATGTTTCTTCATTGCATGATAGACAAGTAGAAAATCTTATTCTGGTTTAAATCAGAGTGAAGTCAATTCAAACATTCGACTTTCAGAAAGCCATTCTAAAGAACAGGAAATGCTTTCTAATCAGAAGCAGCCTAAAGTTTTCATTCATTTATCCAACAACAAACAAGACTGACTACTGCCAAATATTGTTCCCTAAAGCCAAGAACATATCAGGTTGGAATGAGAGTTTCTAAATCAAGTCCAATTTAAATCTTCTTTCCTTTGAAATTAAATTTCAAGGCAGATTTTGTGTATTCTTATTTTGCATCACCAGCTTTCTACTATATTTTAAAAGATACCCATTAGGAACAATCTTTCACATGTAACATTGTCAATAA
>JAOXYA010142680.1:0-10073 GCA_028565675.1 Sorex palustris | reverse complement strand
AGGAATGTCTGCTTACAGCACATCTGTGCCTCAGTGCACCAGTGAAAATGTCACAAATGATTCCTTCTCATTGGATACCTATCTGCAAACATTTCCATCCTTTTGCATTTAAAACCCAATCTCAATTCACAGAGGCCAATTTTCTATTTGCTAGATGTTTCTCATCTTCTTTGTTCTCGTTTCCTGGGTGGTAGAGAACTAGAGGAGGTGGAAGAGGAATGGGGTGCCTAGGACCATTTTCTGTCAACGAGGCCGAGAGCAGAGAGTGGAAACAAGTGGTAAGGGAGACTGCTAGGTTTGGATTACCTAGAGATTTTGCTAGCAGTTAGTACCTCTCATTATCCTGAACAATTAAATGACTTGGAACGGCCACACTATAAAATTAATAGAACTAGAAATAAACTAATGTCTATTACTTAACAGAAAAAGAAAAGCCATAGGCTGGCCATTAATCTTCTAACATATGAAAGGCTGCAAATACACAAACAGGTCCAACCTCCAACATTAGAAGTGATTCAAGCCTAGTCAATCATTATGAGAAGTTTTGTGAACAGGAAAAGAAATTAACTTGCTCTAAATAGATAATTATAGTCACTAGAATTTTGAAATTTGACATTAAGAACTTTGCTATTAAACATAAATAAAACTGGGCTAGCACGACAGAACAGCAGGTAGGGTACTTGCATTTCACAAAGCTGACCTGGGTTTAATTCCTGGTACCCGACATGGTCCCCAAAACTCGCCAATACACATCCCTGAGCACAGAGCCAGGAGTAAGCCCAGAGCACCATTGGCGTGGTCCCAAAGCCATAAATAAAGAAGTAAAATTCTGGGGCTGGAGCAATAGTATAGTGGGTAGGGTGTTTGTCTTGTACACAGCTGACCTGGGTTCGATCCCCACATGGTCCCCTGAGCACGCGAGGAGTAATTCCCGAGTGCAAAGTCAGGAATAACCCCTGTGCATCACCGGGTATAACCAAAAAAAAAAAAAAAAAAAGTAAAATTCTGAGAGGGCAGGGATGTAGCTTAGTGGTAGAGCATTTGCTGTGCATACGAGTCCCTAGGATCAATCCCAGGCATTGCTGGGAGGTGTAAAAAAAAAAAAAAGGAAAGAAAAGAAAAGAAAATGCATGTGGTTTACTACCTGGGATTCATGCTAATTAAAAGTTCAAGTATGGGGGCCAGAGCGACAGTCCAGAGGGCTGGTCATTTGCCTTACACATGGCTGACCTAGGTTCGATCCCTGGCATCCCATGTGGTCCCCTGAGCACTGCTGGGAGTGATTCCTCAGTGCAGAACCAGGAGTAACCCCTGAGCATTGCCGAGTGTGACTCAAAAGGATTAAAAAAAAAGTTCATGTTATTTGTATATTCAGATGTACATATTTTAGAAATATGCTTAAAGTGTTGAGATAAATTTGCAGAAATGACTGGAATCCAGGCTGAGTTCTGGTAAGAGGAACAGATGATGAGGCAGAGAGTGGAACCGTGGCAACACAGTCAGTTTTCTTTCACTTCTCTGTGCCAAACAAGGATGCAACATTGATGAAGAGGCAAGTCAAACTAAGAAAGACAAACAAGTGGAACTGGATAACACAACTGAAGTTACCAGAGGAGAAGGAAGTACAGAGAAGCGAGGGGTAGGGTAGAAAAATTAATTTCACATATATGTAACATACATATGTATACATATATGTATGTGTGTGTATATACATATGGAGAGAGAGAAAGAGAGAGCATTCATTACAAAATAATAAAATGAACATTTCCAGAAACAATCCCAGAGCACAGACTCCAAGTAGCAAGCTCCCCCATACCTACAGCAGCACTCCACTGGTTAGGGTTAGGGTTAGGGTTAGGGGGTTAGGGTTAGGGGGTTAGGGGGTTAGGGTTAAAAGTAAGCAAGCAAATGAGTGCTTTGAAACGTGTGTACATTTAACAGAGGAGCAAGCAAGAGAGGGCCAGAAGCAGAGCCGCTTCCTTCCTTACCTCTTGCTGCTCCATGTACTCCCTGTGTCGCCGGGCCGCCTCGTGCCGCCAAAGCTTGAGGCACACCAAGGCGCTGATCAGATAGACAATCATGGTGACAAACAGGAAGATGATGGCCGCGATCTGCCCGCTCTCCACCCGGCAGAACATGATGTTCATCACCGTGTTGAATATGGGATAGGAGCAGAGCCCGCCCCGGTTGGTATCGTTCACGTAGACAATGGCCGCTGCCATGTACAGCACGAACAAGGACACGTTGATCCCGAACTCAGTGAGGGGCCACCAGTTGGAGTCCAGGAGGATGGTCCGGTAGTACATGGACATGCCGAGGACCAGGACGATGATGGTGGTGATCCAGGCCAGCCCGGCCACCACGAGCACAAAGGGGGTCTTGGGGCCGCTGTAGTAGTAACCGCTGTAGGCGCTGCCCAGGCCACCTACGCTGGCCATACCGTAGGGCTGCGAGTAGCCGAACTGGTTGTACCACTCACTGTCCTTGTGGATGTAGGCAGTGACGCAGGCGAAGACGCCGGCCCCCAGGAGCAGCTCGGCCACCCCCAGGATCCTCAGCAGGCCGGCCCAGGACTTCATGTAGGCGTACTTGAGGTGGTAGACCTCCACCTTCTCGCTGTAGGTGCGGACCGTGTGCGCTGGCCGGCCGAGGGAGCTGTACGGGTCGGCGGGACACGGGGCACCTACACCTGCCCGGGAATCCATGCTTCCCCCGGACCCCCGGCCGTGCTCTGGGCCCCAGCTGCTGCTGCCGCCGTCGGGGCGCTGAGGCCCCGGCCAGCCCGGTGAGGCGGGCGGGGAGCACTCCACCCCGTTGGAGATGTATCGGATGTCTGACACGGGCTTATCCCATTCCGGGTCCTTCCTCCGCTTCCCTCGGAAAAAGTGCTTCCAGGACTCGGGGACGAAGCGCCGCACGGGCTTGAGGTCCGGGGCGACGGCCGGCTCCTCCGTGTCGCTGGCTTCGAAGTGCGGGCCGAAGGGCGGCTGTAAGGGGAGAGGGGGCGGAGGCAGCGGGTCGGCGCTGAGTGCCAGCTCACAGTCGCCGAGTGCCTGGAGGCTTCTCACCGAGCTGTCGCCCTGCGGGACCTCGTCGTAGTGCCGGTCCTGGTTCCTCCACCTTCTGTCACTGGACGACATTGGTGAATTTCACGTCTGTGGCCAAGAAAAGAAACGTCATCCCTATGGTCATCTATGCTTTATTTAATTAACTTATTGATTTATTTGGGGGGGGTGAGGGGTGCACACAAGTTGGTGCTCCAGGCTTACTCCTGGCTCTGCACTCGGGGATCACTCCTGGCAGTGCTGGGGGACCATATGGGATGCCAACGACAGAAGCCGGGCTAGCAGCAGGCAAAGTAAGCACTCTACTGGCTGTGCTATTGCTCTGGCTTGTCACTTCTCTTAAGGATGCTGCACCCAGGAGCACATTTTATGTGCCTAGGAGCAAATGAATACATCCAGGAAAGCATATGATCATGTGCATTCTGCGAAGAAAAACACAAAAGTGTGTATTTTCAATATATCCAACAGCTCCATAGGACTCTGGTCAGTGGACATGGATGGGGTTCATTTCCCATGCAGTTCTCCCACACCCCCTCCTCTTCCTGTCTGCTACTGCTCAGATGAGCAGGGGTCAGGCATACGCCCGGGCTGTGATGCTTGCACACCGAACCGTAGGTGGCACATGAGGTGGCACACCGGGCCAGGGACCAGATTCCTTTGACTGTACAGCTTGAGAACAATCCGGCCGTAGAGCTGGCCAGGGGCTGCTGTGGAGCAGGCACACGTGTTTGCCGGGATTCACAACTCATGGTGCTGCTGTGTACACACCTGTATTCCCCCTGCCTTTTTGTTGGTGGTGGTGGGGTGCCACACCTTTGGTGCTCAGGGGCACTGGGCAGGGCTGGAGACTGACCTGGGGCTCGAGGATGTAAGCAAGCGCTTTAGCCAGTTATCTCCACTGACTCCTCACACACACCTATTTTAGCTGCAATGATCCCAGGGGTTCCACCGTTTTGCTGAAGCACTCACACACACCTGGCTACAGTGTGACCGGAAACAACCTGTAGCCCCGCAATCAGAGACAGCAGAACTACCAGGTACAAAGAGCAGAGCCACTGGGACTGAGACCAGCAGACACGGGGGCCTTAGGAAATTAAGGCTCTGTGGCTCACTCTTAGGCTTAGAAGGTCCCAGATTCTTAAACTGTGGGTTGCAACCCTCTAGGGGGTAGTGTCCCTAAATGTGGGGCCATGAAATTTTTATTTTAAATTTATAATTTATTATAAGTAAACATTTGATTTGTGTATGTACAGTTTATATACTCAAGGCCATATAAAAATTTCTCTAGGAAAAAGGGGTCACAAGTGAAAAGTAGTTTAAGGAGGCCTGCTCTAAGGCACTGGGGTCCATATGCAGATTTAGGGCAGTCAAAAAAAAAAGGTGTTTTTTTTTTTAAATTTTGCTTTAGAGTCACACCTGGAAGTATTCAGGGAGTACTTCTGGCTCAGTGCTTGAGGGTCACTCCTGCTGGGGCTCAGGAGTCATGCGGTGCTGTTCTGGAGATCAAACCCAGGGCGCGCTATATGCAAGAGATATTCTACCTCTTGAACCACATTACGAGCCTTGAAATTTGAAATTTAAATATTAACTCTGAATTAAAACACTGAGAAGTTCAGGGTCAGTAAGAGTGCTTGACAGGCTGGGTGCGTGTTTCATAGGGTTTACAAGATACCACAAAGTCCCCTGAGCACCAAGGTAGGAGAAGCCCCTCAAAGTACTGCTAGTTGTAGCTCCAAAATAAATAAATAAATAAATAAATAAATAAAGTTAAGGGACTGGAGGTATAGTACAGCAGGTAGGGCATTTGCCTTGCACGCAGCTGACCTGGGTTTGATCCCCAGCCTCCCATATGGTCCCATGAGCACTGCCAGGAGTCATTTCTGAGTGCAGAGGCAGAAGTAACTTCTGTGCATTGCCAGGTGTGACCCAAAAAAGCAAAAAAAAAAAAAAAAAAAGTTAAAAGGAGTAAGGCATTTGCCTTGCACAAAACTGACCCCAATTTGATCTTGGGCATGCTAGGAGTGATCTCAGAGCAGAGCCAGAAGTAAGCCCTGAGCACCATTCCCTCCTACACACAAATATGTAAGTCTCATTTATCTATGAGACCAACAAACAAAAAATACATAAAAGTGCAGAGACTAAATGTGAGCAATGTAGGATGCCATCATATCCCAAACAGAGTTCTTTCCTTAGAGACCCAAATCAAAATATTTCCGGGTTTGAATATTACTTGATGGGTCAGCAAATACTCTTCATTTTTACACACTCAACTCTGCCTTGGAATGGCCTGGGAGAAGAAGTATGTTACACGCAGGGAGGGAAGAGCCCTTTCACTCCTAGTGCAGGGAAATCACTTTGAGAGAGATGCTGCTTTTCCAAAAAATATGAGCATTACGGCCAGAGTGATAGTATGCAGTCCACCTGGGTTCAATCCCAGGCAGTCCATATGGTCCCCCATGCACTGCCAGGAGTGAAAGGGCTCAGGGCACAGCCAGGAGTAAGCCTTGGGCATTACCAGGTGTGGCTCTGAAACAAAACAAAATTAACACCTGACAGTACATTTAAAATATTGACAGTACATCTGAAGCATGTGCAGTGAAAAAAGTCACCAAAAGTTAAGATTACAGGTTCTGGGCTGGCTCGGTGGCTAAAATGCCTGCTGTGGAAGTATGACACTAAGGGGCGGCACCTTGATGCTGCCCACAGAGCCCAAGAGGTCCCTAGGACTCTATTGGCTGTGACCCCGGTGTTGCCAGAGACTGCTGGGCTCTGGAGCACAGCCACCATGGATGTGTCTTCACATATGTGAAGACAGCTGAAGTGTGTAGCCTGAGTAGGCAATAGCAGAAAGGGAAAGGGAGAGGATAAAGAGTCCCTCGATGCACAACCCAGAACAGCAGCGATGACACATCCACCACTCTCTCCAGAGCAGTTATTTAAAGGAGATTTGCTGCTGCCATAGAGAAGCACTTAGGAGTTCTAGTCACTTAAAAAGAAAGCAGAGGGGCTGGAGTGATAGCACAGCAGGTAGGGCGTTTGCCTTGCATGCGGCCAACCCGGGTTCGAATCCCAGCATCTCATATGGTCCCCTGAGTACCGCCAGGAGTAATTCCTCAGTGCAGAGCCAGGGGTAACCCCTGAGCATCACTGGGTGTGACCCAAAAAAAAAAAAGCAGAAAGGGCTAGTGAGATGGTTCACGGGTCTGGAGCAAGTGCTGCGCATGCGGGAGCCCTGGGTTTGAGCAGCACACGTCCCTACATGCTGTTTATGAGGCTCCAAGGCAACTTACAGAAAGTTATCAAAATGAAGCATTTCCTGGTGAAGGGAAGCTGACACTGTTGGTGGGACTGGGGTTGGAACATTGTAAACCTGAAATTCAACGATGAATAACTGGGTAAATCACAGTGCCTTAATTTCTTTTTTGTTTGTTTATGTATTTATTTTTGTTTTGGGGTGACACATGAAAGCTCTCAGGGGTTATTCCTGTCTCTTTGCTTAGGAATTACTCCAGTGTGCTCAGGGTGCCAGGGATAGAATCCAGGTTGACAAACCACCTACCTGCTGTACGATCACTCCCGTCCCAATGGTGCCTTAATATTTAATTAAAAAATGGAGAAAAATATAGAATTCTAGGTAAACAATAAATTTCATTTAGCTTTTAAGAAAAATAAAGTAGCTATTCCCTGTGCTCTCTTGAATGCATATCTCTTTCTCTAAGTAAATTAAATCTCTTTCAATAAAACTATTTTGCTTCACTCAAAACAAACAAAAAAGCATTTACTAAAATTGCTGACTTCTCTTCATAAAGCAATGTCCTGGACAGAGCAAAATGAAGGATACCACATACTAAGGTGACAAGTAGTTTAAGGCACACTGAAATTTTCTCTTGAAGCTGCTGGGAAGCATGTATTTATTGAAGCACATGACACTGTCAAAGCTCAAAACTGAAACTGAAAACCTACCTTCATGATGCAGTTTAGAGATTTCAGGGGCTGGAGAGATAGTATAGGGGACAGTGTGCTTGCCTCACATGTGGCTGACTTGGGTATGATCCCCAGCACTCCATCTGCCAAGAGTGAGCCCTGGGCACAGAGCCAGGAGTAAGCTCTGAGCACTACTAGGTGTGCTCCCCTGCACCCCCCCCCCCAATAAAAAAAACAAAAAAAGAAATCCCTAAGACTGTGATATACTTTATTTGGTAAAATAGAAACCTGGGGCTGGAGCAATAGCACAGCAGGTAGGGAGTTTGCCTTGCACGCAGCTGACCCAGGTTCGATTTCCAGCATTCCACATGGCCCCCTGAGCATTGCCAGGGGTAATTCCTGAGTGCAGAGCCAGGAGTAACCCCTGAGCACCGCCAGGTGTGACCCAAAAAGCAAAAAAGGTGAAAAATAAAAATAGAGACCTACCACTCATACGTACTCCCTGGGCACCTGCCATGCACAAAAGCCTATCAGTGAGTCACGTTGACTGAAATCTTGGCCATAGTGAAATTTAAATTCCAGGAGGGCTGATAGATGCTAGATAAGGGAAGTGAACTAGATACAGACTGCCAGGGAACAAAGTTCTGGGATTAAGAAGTTCATTATAGCCAGGTGGTACATTTTAAAATAGGGCAACTAGGGAAATCTTCATGGAAAATATCACTTCTGAAATAGGTGATAAGAATAGCACTATGGACATGGACATGCAAGCAACAGTACAGCATCATGGTGTCACTATTAATTGAGAAGAGATGCAAGTCAAGCTACTAGAGCTCACAGGTACACTGATCTTCCCACTGTAGGCACAGGGGTACCCTAGGGCAGTCGGGGGCTAAGTCACTGTCCTGATGAAGTCCCTGCAACTGCACCCACAACCCACAAATGCCTCCATGCAAACGGCCATGCAACTTCACTTCTCCAAGAATAATCTCTGCAGAGATGCCAAGCCGATAAAGAATTCCAGATACACTGGTTTTCGGGCTAAGGCACCTCCAAATCCTACAATACTGAAAGACCAGTAGGAGCACACCAGATTAAACGGAAAGCAGCATAGAAGCCAACTAAGCTCTTGGAAAAAAACAAAACCAATAACACAGAACGCTCAACTAGCAACAAAAGCTCAGTAAACCCCCAGACAAGGACTTCAATGACCCCACTATAAGATTTAACAATTTTCACAAATTTCCTTTTACAGAAGTATTTTTTGGTAATTCCCTTAGACATTCTGTTGTAACAAGCAACATAAAATAATTTTGTGCCTAAGGAGGCCAGGCTGGATGGGAAATTGGGGACAGTGGAGGAGGGTAGGTCACATGGGTGGTGCTGGAAGCCTGAATGCCCGAAATAACTGCATTATGAACAAGCTTTGTAAACAGCAGTATTTAAATAAAGTTAAAAAAATTTTTGAAATTAATAAAATCTAGTATGAACCCATAACTTCTCATCAAGCAGCTTCATCTAATTCAACTAGTTATCTATTCATGACCCGTCTACTTTTGTCGGCATACCCTCTGCCAATAAGTACTCTGAAGCAAATCCCAGACATCAGATAATTTCATCTGCAACATTTCCCCACCCTTTCATTTCTTCACCGCTTGTGCCGTGGGGAGAAGCAGCTTGGTGGAGTTTGTAATTCCTGTTAGAAACCCAGCTGGGGCTGTCAAGTGCGCAGTCTCCACCTCGGAGGTGTGCACCATCCCAGATTAAATACAACCTCCGCGGGAATGGGTGGAGATGGAGCAGAGGTCTCAACTCCGACCCTTCCGAGGGGACCCTCCAATTTCCTTTTACAGAAGCATTTTTTTGGTAATTCCCTTAGACATTTTGTTGTAACAACAGTTCCTGCAGTGCCAAAGCAAAGCAAGAGCTCTGTAAGCGAGAGCGACGGATGGGTCTTTCCATTCTCTCTTGGTTGTCTAAAAAGCTGAAATTCTAGAAAAGCATAGTACTATAGCAGAGAAACATTTTCTTAAGTAGAAGCAAAAAAAGCACAAGTAACCTGAGTAACTTTTACAGTCACTCCCTATAGTTACCCTATAGATACATTTTACAGGACAACTCTCCAGCCTTAACTCGTTGGTAAAAGTGTTTCCCTGAAGAGTTAACTGTTGTGACTCATGTAACTTAGACCACCTTACCAGAGTTTAAATACAAAGCCGTAGATAATATACATTTAAAGGACGGTCGAGTAGCCAAGGATGTGACTCTAGAAGGGTCCGCAGTTTTGATCCCACCGTAGACTGTTCTGCGCTGAGCCGCAGCGGGTCTTTGTTCTGCTCAAGCCCAGAATCCGACTCCGTGCCCTGGGAAGCAAGTGTGGTAGGAGTCCGCCTGTCACCGTCGAGCATCCCCGCCTCCGGGAGGGGTTGGGACCAAGAAAAGAGCCGATTCTCAGGGCTTTCTGGATTCCTGGGCGTTGGGAGCGGTCCCGGGGAGTTGGAAATGAAAAGGCGGAGAATCTTCTCCCCGGGTCTCTCCGGCCGCCGCTGGTGCGCTGTGCCGGCCCAACGCACTCTTCCGACCGGAAACGCAATCTCAGTCCCCCGTGTGGCCGGAACGACGTCGGGGTCGGCCGGTTCCCGTGCCCGGAAGCCCCGCGGCCCCAAAGGGCACGCCCCGCTGCGCACCTGTGCGCCACCCGCGGCCGCTCCCGCTCCGAGCCGGCGCCCGCTGCCCGGCCACGCTGGCCTCGCCGGCTACGGCAGCCGCGAAGGGCGCCTCGGGAGGTCCCGCCGCCACCCCCGACCCCCGCGAGTCCGACCTGGGACTCCAATCATGTGGGCCGGGCCCGCGCCCCACTCACCTGCGCGCCGCCGCGGCACCGAAACACCGGAGTCCCGGGGCGGGGCTCCCGCAGACCACGCCCCTCAGACCACGCCCCCGCCGGGCCCCGCAGCCTGCCACCCCGCCCGCCCCGCCCCGCCCCGCCGCGAAAGGCTGGGGAAGGGCCCCCCTAAATCCTCAATACCAAGTTTCTCTACAAGGTGGCAGTCTCTTCCGTGCCTATTTTTTGAAAAAATATTT
>JAOXYA010142672.1:0-10073 GCA_028565675.1 Sorex palustris | reverse complement strand
GGAGACTTTGTTGTTACTGTGTTTGGCATATTGAATACATCACGGGTAGCTTGCCAGGCTCTGCCATGCGGGCAAGATACTCTCGGTAGCTTGCCGGGCTCTTCGAGAGGGGCGGAGGAATGGAACCCAGCTCGGCCAGGCTGGCTGTGCGCAAGGCAAACACCCTACCGCTGTGCTATCGCTCCAGCCCATTGCGGGGTCATATGGAAGCTCAATTTCTAGTTTTTGGAGGAATTCCCATATTGTTTTCCAAAAAAGCTGGATCAGTTGGCATTCCCACCAACAATGAAAGAGAGTCCCTTTTTCCCCACATCTGCACCAGCACTGGTTGTTCTTCTTCTTTTTGATGTGTGCCAGTCTCTGTGGTGTGAGATGATATCTTATTGCTGTTTTAATTTGCATCTCCCTGATAATTAGTGATGTAGAGCATTTTTATGTGCCTTTTGGCCATTTATATTTCTTTTTTGAGAAATATTCTGTTCATTTCTTCTCAGTTTTTGATGGGGTTGGAGGTTTTTTTCTTGTACAATTCTATTAGTGTCTTGTATATCCTTGATATTAACCCCTTATCAGATGGATTTTGGATAAATATTCTTTCCCATTCCATCAGCTGTCTGTATTTTGGCCACTGTTTTTTTTTTTTGAGGTGCAGAAGCTTCTTAGTTTAATGTAGTCCCATTTGTTTTATGTTTGTTTCCACTTGCTTGGTCAGTGGTGTTTCATCCTTTAAGATGCTTTTAGCCTCAATGTCATGGAGGGTTCTTCCTACATTTTCCTCTATGTGCTTTATGGATCTGCAGCAGAGCCTGGCAAGTTCCCCGTGGCTTATTCGATATGCCAAAAATAGTAACAATAACACAATGGAGATGTTTCTGGTGCCCACTCAAGCAAATCGATGAACAACTGGAGGACAGTGCTACAGTGCTACAGTGCTTTATGGATTCAGCTCTGATATTGAGGTCTTTAATCCACTTTGATCTGACTTTTGTGCCTGGCGTTAGACAGAGGTCAGAGTTCATTTTTTGGCAGGTAACTGTCCAGTTTTCCCAGCACCATTTGTTGAAGAGGTTTCCCTTGTTCCACTTCACATTTCTTGCTCCTTTATCAAAGATTAAGTGAGTCTGAGAGAGTCTGTGACAGAATATTCAACTCTATTCCTTTGGTCTGTGCATGTTTCTAGTCCAAAACCATGCTGTTTTAGTTACTACTGTTTTGTAATACAGTTTGAAGGTGATGCCACCCATCTTCTTTTTCCCAAGGATTACTTTAGCTATTCACGGGGGGTTATTGTTCCATATGAGTTTCAAAACTGTCTATTTCTTTGAAGAATGTCATGGGTATCCTGATGGAGACCACATTAAATCTGTATAGTGCTTTGGGGAGTATTGCCGTTTTGATAATGTTAATCCTCCCTATCCATGAGCAGGGAATGTGTCTAATTCCATATGATCTTCTAATCCCAGAGCACAGACAGGAGTCATAAATGGGTGTCCCCCCACACACACACACACACATACACACACACACACACAAAGTCTAACAAAATTTTCAGGGAGTGCCCGGGAGATAGGTCGGGGTTACAGCACTTGGCTTGCCGGTGGCTGAGCCAGTTTCAATTCCTGCCACCATCTGGTCCCCCAGCCCCCTGAGCACAGAGCCAGGAATAGCACAAAGACCAAACAAGAGCAGCACAGCAGCCAGAGAGATGGCTCAGCGGCCAAGCGCCTATGTTGCAAGTAGGAGACCTGGGTTGGCCCCCAGCACCACGACCTCTGAGCACTCCAGGAGGGATCCCCAAACCCTGAGCCTGGAGGATCCCCTGAGCACTGCAGCTGTGACCCCCGAAAGAGAACAAATGTCATGGCTATCATGGCCTCAGCGCTGCAGCTCTGGAAATATCCTCGGTGGGCCCTGCCCCGCACCCTCAGATCACCTCCCTGGGGGCCCTCTGTGCGCCCAGGGGTGAGAGGGAGCACACGCCAAAAGGGATTCTTCCTCGCAGAATCTCATCACACAACCCCACACAGCTGCCTTTGGCAGGTGGGGAATAGGTGCGGTTCAGCCTGGGCGGGGCCTTTTACCTGCCTGAGGTGGGGGGCCTTCTACCTGCCTGGGCGGAGCCTCTTTCTGCCTGGGCGGGGCCTCCTGTCTGGGCGTGGCCTTCTGCCAGCCTGGGGGGGCTCTTCCTGCCTGGGCGGGGCCTCCTCCTGCCTGGGCGTGGTCTTCTATCTGCCTGGGCGGGGCCTCTTCCTGCCTGGGCGGGGCCTTCTGCCTGCCTGGGCAGGGTTTTCCACCTGCTTGGGCGGAGCCTCTTTCTGCCTGGGCGGGGCCTCTTCCTGCTTGGGCGGAGCCTCTTTCTGCCTGTGTGGGGGCCTCCTCCTGCTGGGGGGGGTCTTCTATCTGCCTGGGCGTGGCCTCTTTCTGCCTGGGCGAGGCCGACTCCCTTCCAGGCAGGGCCTCCTGCCTGGACTGGGCCAGTGTCCAGGGGGGAAGGCGGGGCTGACAGGCCCTGCGTTCTGGCTGGGTCAGCTGTTCAAGCCCCGTCCCCACTTGCCCTCGGTTTCTGTCTGTGAAAAGCAGCCGTGGGCAGACGGTGTGGGACGCACTTCCTGCCGGGTTCCCTGAACGGTGCGTGGCACCAGCTGCGTCTCGTGGGGCCGCTGCGTTTCCGGGAAGACCTTTGGGCCGGGCCCAGTGACTGCGTCTGCAGGTCCCACAGCCACGCAGAGCCGGGGTTCTTTCCTGGAAGGCCACAGTCCAGTGCCAGCGTGGGCAGGAGAGTTGAGCAGGCCGGCGGGCAGCTCTGGCGGGGTGCGGAGGGCCAGGCAATGCAGAAGGGTGCAGGGACGGTGCTGGGGACCCTGGCCCCTCCAGACACCGTCCCCTCCTCCTCCACTTCCGCACTGGGGAGAGACAAGGAGCCCAGCCTCTGCCCCACCCAGACTCAGGAGCCGGCACAGGCTCCCCCCAGCCCTGTCTGGTCTCGGTTGCATGGCAGTGGGGGTTGGTGGGTGGCTGCTGACAGCCTCAGTGGGGAGCTGGGCCCGTCACCAGGGCAGGGGTCTCCAGCCTGGAGGGAGGGCTGGGGGGCTCAGCTCACTGTCAGGGGCATGGAGGGGCTGGGGCAGTTCTCTCCCGCCCTGCGCCCATTCAGAGCTTCCGCTGCAGGCCACGAATAGCATCTGCACACCCAGGTCTGTGCCTGACCTCTCTCTGATCGGCCTTTCTCCTCCCTTTGCCCGCAGGTGCCTGCCCCCGGCCTGGACTGAAAGTGACGCTGAGGCGGGTGAGTGTGGGTGCCCCAGGGGAACCCGGCATGCCGCGTGCCCAGCTGTCCATTCAGCCATCCCTGTGCTCCCCAGCTCCTGCCCTGGAGGCCCCTGAGATCTCAGCAGCCCTCCTCAGGATCCCCCTTCAGCCCCCAGGAAGACGGGTGCAGAGGAAGAGGGGAGGGGTGATCGGGCATCTGCCTGTGACCTGCCCTCTGGCCCTGCCCGGCTTCTGCCTGAAGCAGGGGCTGCTCTCGGGGTGCAAACGGTCACTCACTCCAGCGTCTTTAATGCTTCCTGGGTTCTTCCCTCAGCTTCTCCCTGAGGTTCGCAACCAGAGGGAAGAGGGACCACTGGGGAGAGGGTCCACCCGTAGGGGACAGTCCTGATGCTCGGGGACCGAGTCCTGCCATGTACAAACCATTGCAGTCACAGCCTGGAGTTGGCGGCCCGGCCAACAGGGCAGCGCCACATCCTCCTTCACGGCTTCCTTGCCCACAGCTGAGTGGCTGGTCCTGCTGCCCCCTAAACACCCGTGATTGATCCCACTCCCCCCATCCCGCCCCCGTCCCCCCGTGGCCAGTCCTGCTCCCCAGGAGGCGAGCCGAGAGTGAGACGGGGTCCACTGTGCCTTCCTCGCTTTGCATCATGACCCCTGTGGGCCTGGGCCTTGCACTGAGCTGGTCCAGTGGCCCCGGCACTTGTGTCCAGGGTAGGAATGAGCAGGGGAGGTCAGCCCAGCAGATGGGAGTTCTCAGAGAAGCTGGTCATGGGGACAGCTGGTCAGAGAACTGAGTTTTGGGGGGAAAAGTGAGAGTTGAGGATGGAGAGGGTTTAACCCTCCAGCAGGATCGTGACCGTGAGTTTGAGACCAGAGGGTGACCACCCCAGAGCGCTGCTGTGGACCCCTGTGGCCTGGTCACCGTCCTGCAGGGCCTCTCCCGAACCCCCAGCAGGCTCCATGTTGTCTCTGCAGGGCTTGACGGGCTTGTGTGGGTGGGGACCAGCCTGGCCCCCTACAAACTGAACATGGGGCAGAAACTGTCCCCTCGGCGGCCAGTCCACAGTCACTCTGTTGCTCAGAGTGCTGCACCCCGCCCCCCCCCCGGACAGTTGCCTGAAGCAGTGTGACCATTTTAGGTATTTCAGACTGTATCTATATTCCAAATGCCAGTTGCCCTAAATTGCACTGCTAGGAAAAGTGCATGAGGTTGGACGTACCCCCAGCGAGTGTCTGAAATGGGGCCGCATGATTTATGGGAGTGAAAAACTGGGGGGCAGCGTCCGTGTGCCCCAGTGGGTCCCCGCCCGCAGCGGTGGATCCCCAACCCCCATGGGATGTGATCTTTGAGATGAGTTTTGAAGAAAGTAAGGCCACAGCGGCTCGTCCTGGTACTGAGTGAAAGGCAGTTTGCCTGAGCATCTCTGCGCAGAGAGAGAGAGAGAGGCCGGAGTGAGAACACAGTGGAGAGGGTGTCGGCCTGGGTTCAATTCTCAGCATCCCATTTGGTCCCCCAGAAGTGATTCCAGAGAGTGCAGAGCCAGGAGTCACCCCTGAGCATCGCCAGGTGTGACCCAAAAAAAACCAAACGGAAACCCAGAAAGAGTGTGAGCACCCCAGGGAGGTATGAGGCAGGGAGAGGCGGGCCAAGGCAGTGCCCTCCGCAGTGGGGGGCCGTAGGGACCCACCCAGGTGCCCGAGCAGAGGAGGAGTTGGTGAGCGGCTCACGGCTGGTGAGGAGGCATCTCGCGGGCGCTGGGACGAGGGTCTGGAGGTGCCGTCCTTGACGAGGCCGTAGTAGATGCTGTCGGGACGTTTCTGTTTCTGTGCCTTTGGCCACGCCCTCCACTCTCCTCCACCCCTGCCTGGCACCCTCCTACACACCCCTCAGTGCCCTGTTCCTGAAGCCCTTCTGCCTTGAGACTTTCCCCCGCATCCCAGACCCTCACGCCTTCCCGTGGGCTCCCTCAGGAGAGCCCCCACATACCACCTGGCCTCCCTGGGGCTCCCAGGAAGGTGCGAACCCCCTACACCAGAAAAAGGGGTGTTGGTGCATAGCAGGCCAACTGCAGTGGGCCCTTGTTCTGGTCCATTGGACAGTGGGGTGGGAACCTCTGGGGGGGCCCAGCACCTCCCGAGTATGGCCGGACCCCCACCCCTCCAAAAGGTAGGGACAGCTCAGACATTCTTTATTTCGGTTTGGGGGCCACCCCAAATGTGCTCAGGGCTTCCTCCTGCTCGGTGCTGAGGGGTCACTTCTGGGGGGGTTTCAGGGGCCTCACAGGGTGCCGGGGTCAGTCACATGCAGTCCTCACCTGTCGGACTGCCTGTCGGGCCCATGTCGGGGTCACCCCTGGCTGGGCTCTGAGGACGCTCTGGCGTCAGTGGTGTGCGACCCACGCCCTCAGGTGCTCTGGGCCTCGTTCACGTGTCCAGCCAGGATATCCACAGGGCCGAGGTGGAAATCACGTTGGGGGGCCAGGGCATGAGATGAGGGACCCCAGGCAGGAGGCCCGACCGGAAGGGGCGGTGCTGGGAGGAGGCGGAGAAACAGGCCCTGGAACAGGGCTGGGAGATGCAGCCGCCGGCGTGCCCCCAGGAAGGGGCCCTCGGAGCCCAGCAGGGCAGGGTGGGAGCTGAGGAGGGGTGCGGGGACTCCGTCCCTCACCTCTGTCCCTTTCTCTCTCCGTGGGGTGGGCACTCATCAGAACTGAACCTGCGCCCCAGGTAGCATGGAACAGCCAAGCCCCCAACCAGGGGCCGTCAGCACGTTGGAGGGGCGGACCCTCAGTCCTCTTGGGCAGACAGGAGCACTGGGCGTCTGGTTCAGTGCCTCAGAACCCGGAGAGGAGCTGACGACCGGGGGAGCCCCGCCTTGGGGAGGGGAGGCGTGTGTCTGCTGTGGAGGGGGCACAGAGGGGCGGGCCAGCAGGGCAGGGGTCCTGATGTGGCCCAGGGAGCTCCAGCACCCCGGGGCAGGAGGCGCTGACAGCAGGGGCCCGCATTGGGCCAGGCTTTCCGGCAGGGGCTGCTGGTGGCCCCCCAAATCTTTCCTGTGGAAGGGGGGAAGGGCAGATGAGGCCAGGGTGCACAGTCCCCAGCCCTACTCCGTCTGGGGGCTCTGCACGGGGGTCTCGGTGGAGTAGGAGGCTGTGAGGAGCATCTGGGGGGGAGGGACGGGCCCTTCCTCCCAGTCCAGCACCCGCTCCCCCAAAGCACCTCGCCTCACGCGCCCCTGCGCCCCATCCAGACACTGCAGGGTCATGTGCCACCTGCTGGAACTTTCTAACCTTCCTTGAGCCCCTGCCGCCATCGCAGGGAGATGAATCTGAGAGGTCTGCCCAGGGCGTGGCCGCCGCAGGGGTGCAGAAGGGTAGACTGGTCTGGGGATCCTGGGCAGGGCAGGGTCTGCCGTGGCCCCCTGGCACACCCACCTCGGGGAGGCTCCGAGGCGGGTGGGGCAGGGGCTTGGAGCTGCACGCCCCCCCACACACACCCGCCCCATCATTGTCCTGGCCAGCCAAGGGCTGTTGCTTCTCAAACGGACTTTCCTCCACCCCTGCTTGGGGGAATCCCTTGGCTCCCATCTGGAAGAGCCCCCCGAGGCCCTCCCAGCTAGGCCACCGGCAGGCACAGAAACATCTGGACAGAGCGGGAGGAAGGCGGGTCCCCTGGGGGCACTGGTCTCCAATGCCAGAGCATTGGAAGTTGAACAGCTGGGCAGGTGGACGGACAGGCAGGGACAGCGAGAGTCAGACAGACTCACTGACAGGACGGACTGAGGGGGCCTCGCCGGGTGGAGACGGGTGCTAACCGCCCTGCAATGGCGGACGCTTGAGGGAACAGACAGCGGCAGAGATGGTCAGGGAGAGGGTCAGGGAGTGGGGCGGCTGGGCGCTGGGAGCCAGCCGTGCTCGGGGGGGCCGACGGAGCCCCCCAGGGTCCCAGCCCCAGGCCGGACCCCGCAGGTGGAAGGAGGCCCCAAAACAGCGACCAGAGTTCGGGCCTTGGAGAGTCACGGCCGCAGGGGTCCGGAGGGGGTGTCTGCCCACAGCTGGCCCCCACAGTGCCATGACCTTCGGGGCCACCTTGGGAGACGCCCCCTCGCCCAGTGCTCCATGTGCTCCCCCAGAGCGAGCGAGGCTGGGTCCAGCCCCAGGCGAACCCCAGCACCCTGGCCCTCAGGGACTCAGCCCTGACCACCCCCCCACCGACCCCTGCAGTACCCCACAGCCCGTGATCTCCCGCTCAAGGTTTTCCTTTAATGTGCTGCTGCTCGCATGCCTGTTGGGGCCCAGCCAGGCGTGGAGGGGAGTGTCGCGGTGGCTGGGCTGATGGATGCCGGCAGGGCTGGCGGTGGCACCGCAGTCCTGGGCGGGGGTGGCCGCGGGCTCTGCAGAGCTCCGCTCCCCTCCTCCGCGGCAGCTCGGACAACCCCCGGCCAGCGCTCAGCCGCTGCCAGCAGGAGACGGGCCCAGGCGGCCGGCTCCCAGCCCCAGCCAGCGCGGTAAGCCAGAAACTGCAGGGACTCTGGGCCTGGGGGGGCCGGGCAGAGGCTCCGGGTGGGCACCGGGACATCACAGGAAAGCCAACTGGGAAGGTGAGGGCTGTGAGGGACGAGACAGGGCTTGTTCCTGGAGATTCTCTGAAGCGGGACTTGGCCGGGCCAAGCTGGAGGCGCCCGGGGCTCTGCAGGACGGAGGTTGCTGTTGGCTCAAGCCCAGCACAAGGTGACGGCAGGACTTCCCCAAAGCCTGGGCTCCTTCCCTCAGTCTCTGCCAGCTGCGTGTGAGAGCCGGGTGCGGGCCAGACGCGGCAGGCTCAGGGGATTCCGGGAGGAGAGAACTGGGTCTCCACCCGAGAGTGCGCCTGGTCTTTCCAGGAGGAGGGTGGCTCCGGCGGGGAGTTTAGGCAAGTGGCTGTGGGGGGAGGAAATGGGCCAGCTGGGCTTCACGGTGCTGGGGGAGGTTTGCCAGAGGGGCCATTTGGGTTGGGTCTTGAAGGATGAGTAGGAGTTCTTCAAGGGGCAGAAGGCAGGCTGCTCCATGGGTGACAGCAAAGGGCTTCAGTCATGAAAACATGTCAGGGGGCTTGTGGGCGGGCACAGGGGGCCTGAGCAGAAGCTAGGGAAGTGAGCAGAAAAGACAGATGGGGCCCCCTCTGACAGGGCCTCGGGGCGGGGGGAGGAGCTTGGAGGGGGAGAGGCTGGAGCTTTCCAGTGAGGGCGAGGCGAGGTACGCGAGTGCTGCATCTCAGAATACTCGGATGGCCAGAGAGGATGGGGCAGGAGGCAGAGCCCCCCGCCCACACCCGGGGAGACCCCTGCTCTCAGACTGGGGTCGGGGCTAGTGGGGCAGGGTGTGGCACCTCCTGTCTGAGCCTAGCCCCAGGCCGCTGGGGGCGGGGGTCTGGGGGGCAGCGGGCAGCAGGGGCTCCTCTGTAAGCTCTGAGGGGTCACCTGGCCACAGCCTCCGTCTCAGCCCAGGGTGGGGCTCCGGGGGCTGCCCCCAGGCACCCCCACACCCTCCTTCCAGGGAAGCCGCCTCTGCCACCATAGCCCCCCGCAGACCCCTCAGACAATAGCAACCTGCAGCCCCGCAGGGCCCCCAGCCCCCACAGTCCCGACAGACCCGCAGACCCCAACCCCTGCGGCTGGGCACTGAGCTGGTGTGTCTGTCAGTGAAGCCCAAGTGCAGCCTCATCCCGGCTCCTGCTGCTCCCTGGGGCCGCGTGAAGAGGGGCACGCACGAGGCTGAGCAGCGTGTGAGGCTCAGGGCACGGGTGTTGTGTGCTGAGGACGACAACGAGGGCCCCTGCCTGGGTGGCCTGCGCCCGCCCCACGGCACCCACCCACCCCCAGCGCCCGACCCCAGCCTCACGGGCTGGGATTCTCACACAGGGGATCAGAGAGGCAAAGGGTCGAGCCGGCGTCACACAGCCGGGGTCTGCCCGCCTGCTTCGAGCCCAAGCTGGGCTGGTGGGGATCGGGGCCTTCCCTGGAGCCCCCCAAGCAGGCGTGTGTGGGAGGTGGGGGAGGAACGGACATCTCCAAGCATGCGAGATGTCGGCCCAAACTGTCCCGGTGTTTCAAGACACAGACTGGGACGCAGATGCATGTGCTCGTGTGTGCGTGTGTGTGTGTGTGTGTGTGTGCGTGTGCGTGTGTGCACACTCAGGCTCTTACGTGTGCATTTACAAAGCATTTACCAGGTACAGCAGCGAGCAAGGCAAGATCCCTCCAGGCCTGGGGAGCAGGGGTCGGCCAGCAGGGCCCAGGGCTCAGAGAAACACCTGGGCACACACGCACCCTGGTACACACACATGTGTAAACTCACACAAAGGGGGCACAGCACACAGCGGCGGTGGCTCTACCTCTCCCGCCGCCCGCGTTCGGTAGTCTCACCCTTCTCCCACCTCGGGGAGGTCGATGGCGATGGTCAGGCGGAGGAAGGAAACGAGGGCAGGCTGGTTGGTATTAGTCGCAGTTTATTCCGATCCTCTCTCCATCTACACCAGTCTCCCTTCTCTGCCTCTGCTCCCTTTTGCCCATTCTACAGTCTCATTATATCTCTCTCCATGAGGAATTGGGGGAACTATTACAGGTAGGTGCTGTAGGTGCGGTCACAATCAATAGGGATAGAAATCTTAGCCTCAGGGAAAGCCGCTCCTAGGACAGATCCTTTCTCAGCAGGAGGACCCACCCTAGAGCAGGATCCTATGGGTGTGTCTCTCCTCTCCTTGTCCGACAAGCATATAAGCATATATAATATAAATCATTTTGTATGGATACAGTAAGAAATATC